>MU184398.1:30349-52538 GCA_016904865.1 Pissodes strobi | reverse complement strand
GTATACTGAATATAAGGTATAATATTATTTTTCTTTGGTTGGCATGAGTTCAGTTACTCATATATTATATGAGTAACTGCAGTCTATTCTACATTACAGCGCAGTACAGCAGTACTGAGAATCTGATCTGATCAATCGCTTGGCCAACGAGGTCAAGGGCTTATGTTTAACAAGGATGTATAATCAATAGCGTACATGCGAACCATTTAGTCTATTATCATAGGACTCAAAAATGGCCGCTAGCTTCGATCTCGTGCTAAGTTTAAAAAAATCCTTTTTTTATGAAAATACTAATGGCCCAGATGAGATTTTTCAATGTTGGCATTTTCGAAAATCCCTTTTTTTCTAAATACGCACGTTTCAAGATGGCGTCGAGTACAATTTTTAAAAAATCATATTTTTGTTATTAATTAACCGATTTTTGAAAACAAAAAACGAAATACTCGGGAAAATCTATATTTTCCAAAAAATATATATTAAGAATTTTAAATGTGTAATTTCTGTGTAATTTACTTACCCGTCAATAGGGAACGTGAGCTGGTACTAGACCGAACACGATACAGCTCAGATTTAGGCGAAAATGGGGACTCGGGGGTTTCCGGGGACGGCAAGAACGAAACTTTGACATTGCAAAGATTTTGCAAATGCCTTTATTTTAATTTTAATAGAAGTTACTCGATCCTACGATGAAGTCCATTTAATTATTGATACAGAACTCATTAAAAAGTTTCACTAGGTATAAAAGGCGTAAAAACTATTCTGATGCCACTTATCATGTTACAGATGGAACATTAATAAAAAATATTTCGCCCAAAGATTTTTTACCGAACTCAAAAACAAAAAAGGAACTCATTGAATTTCTAACCAAGAAAGTTTTAAAATGTGGAAAAATTAGGCATGTTGTTATCTCACATAATAACATAACAAGCTCAAATAAACCTCTGATAGAAAATTTATTAGAAAATGATCATGAGGAAGCCGATACAATATTAATAGTTCATGGAGTTCGTGTGACCGAATATTATGGAAAATAAATCAAAATTGTAGTTTATAGTCCCGACACACATGTTTTCGTTCTTCTAGTTAATTTTTATGAACGATTAGCCAAAATATCTCGATGATAACTGACCGTGGGAAAAACAACAGAGAAATTGATATTAGGAAAGTGACATAATCATTAAACAGTTCACACAGAAATGCGCCTATTGGTTTTCATGCATTTACTCTGGTACAGATGTGATAGGAAGGTTTTCAAAAATAACTAAGGAATTTTATGCGAATTTTTTTTTGGAAATGGATGATACATATAGCATACTGGCGGTTCTAACGCTATTAGGCAATCAAGATAGTCCCACCGAAGAGATGGAGCTCAGTTTGGAAGAATTTGTATGTTTGCTCTACAAAAATATAAAAATTACAAACGCACTAAAGATTTAAGCTGGTACCGGTATTCCAAGAAGGGGAAACTTACCTCCGACGAATGATACTTTGAAACAACATATCTTAAGGTAAGATAACTAGGTAACTCAAAGAAAAGTCCTAATATTTTTGTATTAAATTTAGAGCAATTTATATGGCAACCATTTGGAAACATTCTTGCCAAAATACTCAAAGCCTTCCAGATCCAGCTCTATTTGGATGGAATCATTAGAACCCATCCCCATGTTGGACCCACCAGCTCCGCAGGCTGTAACTGGTCTCATCAAATGTTGTTGCAAAAAAGGATGTGGTAGTAACAAATGTTCATGTAGAAAAAATCAAATGGTTTGCACCGATGCCAATGCCTGCGGCTGCTATGAATCTTTATACCTTGTAATTGATTGCCTTTTGCTCCACAAATGATTACAATTTTTTGGGGTATATAACACTTTAGGGCAACTAAAAATAGCAATTTTTCTATAAACATTTCTTCATATCTGCTTTGAATATGTATTATTGTATACAATAGAGCGAGGATATCTATTATTTTTAGTGTTTTTCTAAGAAATACTTACAGCGCCCATAGATATGGGCGGTTTGCGTCTACGTATGTACGCCAAATTTTCGACCTTCAGCCCTGCCCATTTGGCAGCAGCTCAGTGTTTTAATATTTCACTTCACGCGTGACCCTCCGATCGCTTCGCTCGCTACGGGGGCTCAAGAAAAAGAAACTAACCAAGTGCTAACCCGAACTAACCAAAGGCAATACCAAAAATTGATATTAAATGTTCCTAATGTCGGTCCAATAAGCCATATTTCCATTACAGACGCGACGTTTTTAAAGCAATTTAAGCATCAAGTAAGCTTTGCACAATGCAATGCAAAATGTCAAAAGCCAAAGTTAAAACCGTTAATGTCGATTTGTTGACAGGATTTCGAAAGCTTTTAAAGATCGTGATCGAAACGCAATAAAAATTGAAATTCAAGGTTCATTCGAGCAACATGAAATCGTATTAAATTATAGAGATGCAGAACTATACGACTTTTTAGTAAGTAGCGCTTCGTGCAAGCCATTATTCATTTATTTATTTATTTATTTATTTATTTATTTATTTATTTATTTATCTTTCAACGTATCCAACATTTTATCTAATATTTAAAAAACAAGCTCATAAATATTCAGTTATATAGTTTTACAGATATTCAGTCTCACTCAATGTGCCATTAAAACTAAAAATAAATTAGAATAACCTAATCACAGCGTCAGCAGTTTATTTAAAGAGGTTTTAAACTTTTTGATTGATGGACAAATAAATAGGTCCAATTCATTAGAATAAAGATTAGCAGCCCTAAGCAACCTTGTGATTGGTTCATGCAAGTGCGTAGTGCCTTAAGCGAGACGAAACTAACCCAAAGCTAACCCAAGCTAACTCAAACTAACCCAAGCTAACCAAAATTGTTTCTCATAGGTTTGCATGAAGAATGGCGTGCGCTTCGCGCAAGCCATTCTTTATGCAATTGCGTAATGCTTTAAAGAAGATGAATCTAACCCAAAGCTAACCCAAACTAACCAAAGCTAACCCAAACTAACCCAAGCTATCCGGAATTGTTTCTCCTAGGTTAGGAGACGAAGCTAACCCAAACTAACCCAAGCTAACCGAAACTAACCGAAACTAACCCAAGCTAGCCTAAGTTAACCGGAATTGTTTCTCATAGGTTTGCATGAAGAATGGCATGATAGTGCATTTGAAGCCGAAGCGGTTGCTAATGATCAATTGCTGGTATGACTTCTACAAAATATCTACGGATATATTAAGAATATCGGTCCAAGTATAGATACTCAATAGCGGACTAGTTTTTTAGCAAGAAAGCTTCCCTATGCGAAATACAATAACAAGCTTTGGTGAGGCGTACATATTTTATTTTAATTAATGACTCCAAAGATATATTCGATCAGACTAGTCCAAACCGATGCTATATTATGAAGAGATAATTTTTTCCAGAGCATTCAATAACTTGGTACTTAAGTGAATGCTCAAAAGCGTTGAAATGACATAGTAGTTACTATGAGAGCTGTCCCATTTTTGTAAATAGATCTCGTGAATATTTTTTAAATATTCAATTTGCAACTTCTGTGACAGGGCGAACAAAAAGATTCTTATGAAATATCAAATATTTTTAGCCCAAGGAAATGTTTCTTTTACTTCATTCTGTGGTGTTTCCGGGATAAATGTTCTAAGAAGTTGATATAACGTACCACCAATGTGAGTTTCGGTAAATAATTGAAGTTTTCAGCGTATTAGAGGGTATTAAGGTGCATCCTGATCTGAACAAACGGTCCGCACAAACAATCGCTGTGATCGGAGCATTCACTGTTCGCCGTGTTCCAGATTGTTGATTTTCGCTTTCAGTATTTCCCCACGTTAATTAATTCGTCAATAATTAGCCAAGCGTCATGTTTCTTGACAGTACAGGTCGTTTCTTGTACTCCTCAATTAATTCTAAATGCGTACTGCCTTGAACGAGACGAAACTAACCCAATCCTAACCCAAGCTAACCCAAACTTTTCGTGTACTGTGGCGCCAGTGTGCCGTGTGTCAAATATCATCATTTCACGTTTTAAAATTTTTAAATTTGCTTGCTTCAGGTTTGATTTTGATTTTTACCTGCGCAAGTAGTAAGGTGTTTTAGTGATTTTACACAAGTTTAAATTTAAAACTTGAACTTTAAAGATTCAAATGTGGTGGTTCCTCAAATTTCCTTGGCCAGAATCGCTTAAACTACTCTAGACACCCTCTTGAGAATAAAAGAAATTTTGCAAGGCGGACAACCTATAAATTATTACCTTTTCAACCAGACCCTATCTAAGTTATAATAATTTAAAGGTTTTAATAATTTGTATATAAAAATATTCGCAAAATGAATGTATTTATTAAAAATGTTGAGTTTTTGTCAAGTTTGATACTTGAAAAATACTACTTGAAGCTTAAATTGTCTTTAATACGTCACTTCTGACATAAAAGTATGGCTTATTGCACCGATATTACGAACATTTAATATCAATTTTTTACAAAAAAATCGTGATAATATCTCAATGATCCTCACTTTTTTAGAAAGAAAATAAAAAAACGAATCGATTGATACCAAAATTTTTCCAAAAGAACCTTGCCCGTAAGTTGCCATAAAGTGATATGTCACCTTTTTTTGAATTTGTAATAAAGCCTCTTCGCTCCGGCCAGGATGTAAACTGCACAAGTGCTAGCTTAGTGACCCTAACGAAATTCTTAAATATCGACGTTTCGATAAACAAGTCTGCTATAGTTGTCAAGAAAAAGGAACTAAAAATGAAAATGGTTAGCAAATACAATAAAACAGTAAAAAGCTCTTACAGATTGTCAATCTTTGAACTGACTTTGATAAGATGACAATTACAATGCCATATTTAATTACTGGCAACTGGTCTTTAGTGTGATATTTAGGTGTTTTTTGGTAAATTAATTTGTTTTTGAAGTTTTATATACCTATCTATAATTTGGTGCTATTCGCTTAGGAAGAATTTAATGTTTTTTGTTGAAAGGGTTAGTTAATTTTTAAATATCCCTTATCAACTTCAGTTTTTAGCAAAGGTAATGAATCTGAATCTTTATGTTCCTGTGCCAATACACCAGATTTAGCGAGTCCATTATTAGAAGATCCAGATTTACTAGAGGATCGCTATGACTCAGGTAAAGTAAGGTGTAATTTATAAATCACCAAATAGTAAGAAATTAATATATTTTAGGAGAAGAAGATGCGGAGGAAATTGAAATATTCTCTACCTAGGATGCTGGGTTTCTATTGTTTTCAAGCGCATCTCGTAATTATCGAAGCGAATGGAATAGCGCCTTACTTTTTTACATTCTTAGACGTTGTTTTTGCTCCAAGACAAGACCTAACAAACCATATATCGTTGGATGCAGAAAGAAAATCTGCACTTTTTCTGTTTAATACATTTTTGCGTATGTTTTTTTAGTGTAACTATTCAAAAAAATTTTAAATAAAAAATGTTAATTAATATATATTTTTTCACATTTTTTGTATAAATTTACATACAAAATTACACATTTAAAATCTTTTATATAATTTTTTAGAAATAATAGATCATTCCGAGTATTCTGTTTTTTTTTGTTTTCAAAAATCGGTTAATTAATAACAAAAATATAATTTTTAAAAAAATTGTACTCGACCCCATCTTGAAACGTGTCTATTTAGAAAAAAGGATTTTTCGAAATTGCCAACATTAAAAAACCTCATCTACGCCATTAGCACTTTCATGAAAAAAACCTTTTTCAAACTTAGCAAGACATCGAAGCGGGCGGACCGTATGATACTTGACTAATTGGAATGTATAACACTTGCGATAAAATAAGTTAACTACACACATTAACGTTGCTTAGATTTTCTTAGTGCCATTATTAATACTCTATGCACCCCACTGACAGTCAAATCCGTTTCCAGTAAATCTTAGAAGTGCCTTAAATATAATTTCACTAGTTAATTATCAAATAAGCACATCCAAAAACAGCAAAATCGAGGGACGATATTTCACTCTTCTTAACACTTTCTGCTATTGATCACAAAAATTAAAAATAAATGCAAACTGCTTTTGAACCAGAAAGTTCTGCTTTTATTACGCCAATAACTTAATAATAGGGCTTTATTTTCTAGATGTTAAGGAGCATAAATGAAAGTGGGCTTACGTATATTTTTAAAAACTTTTTCCACGTACGCCAATAATTTTGGAACCGGCAGTTAAGGAGCGCCTTGAACCTTTCTTAAAGCTAAGCGTATCAAGTATAAAGGAAGGGCAAAATACCGCGAGACTGTTTTGAAAATAATTAAGCGGTGCAGTATACTAGCCAGATCTAACGCCCCTTTTCTCTATTTTTGATATGTAAACATCTTACGCGGCGGTATGACGGTAAATCTCGGCAAATGGGACGGAAATGTGCAAGCGGATGGGGACGGAAATGTGCCAGCGGCTGTGACATCATAACCATGCGCAGTGATTTTACGAAGGCTGCTCAGATATTTGCGCATGTCGATATAAGATATCTTTACACATCGGTGTCTCGAGTACTAGCAGGCTCGCTGATTTTTTTATTTTATCTGGAAAACATTGGCACGGTATAAATAAGTATATACGGTAGGTTCACTCGAGACAAATTTCCAATTTCGCCGACAGTTTTTACCTTCGAAGCGAATCCGGATCAATCTCGTTTGCGGCCAGTTGTGGCTACACTACGAGGGAGAATTTACGGTCAGTGTGCAAACGCCTTGATATTCTGTACTGTTGGGTCGCGTTGAATAAAATAATTATTAAGATCGCTACAATGGCGAGATATTGTTGTCCGGATAATTATTGTATTACAAAAGTGGGTGACGGATTTTCATTGCCCCAAAGACCCTATCAGTTAAGATTTATATTAATGTTTGATAATATGCAGTTTTTCAATTACACGTATAATCGGTTTAACAAATATGTAAATTATGTTATTTACCTAAATATGGATAAAGACAATAGTGAGAAAAGAAAACAAGTACGGCAAAAATAAAATGCCCGTCACCACTAGTGTGAGCAAAAATCCGTTTATGTTTTAATAATTGCGAATTTTTCACATGACCTTTTGTGTTTTTAAAGCAACTCTTATATTTTAACATTGAAAATGTTTCTATTATCCTAGTAGGTATAGGGCCTCAAATCGTGAAAAAGTGCATGCTACGTTTGACACATGACATCATACGCGCGTGAGATCGTGTTAGTTTATTTACTTAAACTTAAATTTGATTTATAAGGTATCGGAATCGATTAAAATGACTAAAATAAATTAGAACTAACTGAAACTCACCGAAAGTTGATTGAATGACTAATCAAAACTCGCCAAAAGTAACCAATACAGGCTTAAACGTATCGGTAGAGGTTATAAAAATTAAATTAAGTTAAAACTAACCAAAACGAACGGAATTTTAGCGACTAACCAGAACTAACCAAAATCATTAAATTTGATTATAACATATCGGAACCGATTCAAATGACTAAAATAAATTGGAACTAACTGAAAGTAATCGAAAGTTGATTGAAAAACTAAACAAAAGTAGTTAAAAGCACCAAAAAGGGCTAAAACCTATCGGAACAGATTAAAAATATTAAGGTAAGTTGAAACTAACCCAAAGTAACCGAATTTTGGCGACTAACCAAAAATATTAAAATTGGATATAAAGTATCGGAATCGGTTCAAATGACTAATATAAATTGAAACTAACTCTAATTAACAAAAAGTAGACTGCACGACCTATCAAAACTAGCCAAAGTAACCAAAAGCACTAAGAGGTTAGACCCATCGGAACAGATTAGAAATATTAAAGTTAGATGAAACTAACCCAAAATTAACCTAATTTTGGCGACTGACATAATTTTACCAAAAACATTTAAATTGGTTATAATGTATCAGAACCGCTTCAAATGAGTAAAATAATTTGGAGCTAACTGAAAGTAACCGAAAGCTGATTGAATGACTAGCCAAAAGAAACTAAAAGCACCGAAATCGGCTAAAACGTATCGTAATAGATTAAATATATTGGAGTAAGATAAAATTAACCAAAATTAACCGAATTTTGGCGACTAACCAAAAACAGTAAAATTGATAATAACGTATTGGAACCGGTTCAAATGACTATAATAAATTGAAACTAACTGAAATGAACCGAAAGTTGACTGAACAACAAAGCTAACCAAAAGTAACCATAAAAGCGAAAACATAAATCAAAATAGATTAAAAATATTAAAGTAAGTTGAAACTCACTTAAATTAGCCGAATTTCGGCGACTAACTAAAATTGACCAAAAACATTAAAATTAATTATACTCGTAACGTATTGGAACCGGTTCAAATTCTCAAATATATAAAAACCAACTAAAACTAACAGAAATCTGATTGAATGACAAACCAAAACTAATCAAAAGTAACCAAAAGCACTAAAACGTATCGGAATAGGTTACAAAAATTAGAGTAAGTTAAAACTAACCAAAACGAGCAGAACTTTGGCGACTAACCAAAAGTAACGAAAAACACTAAATTTGATTATAACGTATCGGAGTCGGTTCAAATGACTAAAATAAATAGGATCTAACTGAGACCAACCGAAAGTTAATTAAACGCCTAAACAAAACTAACTAAAAGTAACCAAAAGCGAAAGAACGGGCTAAAACAATTCGGAACAGGTTAGAATTATTATTTACCGCAACGTCATGGCTAGTTATATATTAATAGATTTTCCTATCTACAAGTGGGGGGTAATTTTTTTTTATCCGCGCCTTTTTAATTTTTTTTATAATTATGTTAAAAAATATTATAATGTTAAAAAGGCATTTCTTTAATTAGTTAGTTTTAATTCATTTTGGTTACTTGAACTGACTCCGATACGTTACAATCAAATTTAATGTTTTCGGTTAGTTTTGGTTAGTCGCCAAAATTCGGTTAATTTAAGTTAATTTTAACTTACTTTAATATTGTTAATTTGCGCGATATGGTTTTTGGTGCTTTTGGTTAGTTGTTCAATCAACTTTCGGTTAGTTTTAGTTAGTTCCAATTTATTTTAGTAAGTTGAACCGTATCCGATACGTTATAACCAATTTTAATGTATTTGGTTAGCTGCAAAAGTTCGAATAATTTGAGTTAGTCTTACTTTAATTTTTTTAATCTGTTCCGATATATTTAGTTCTTTTTGGTGCTTTTGATTACTTTTGGTTGCTTTGGGTTAGTTCATCACGCATATGACATCATGTGTGCCAAATGTAGCGGACGCCAAATAAGTCAGCTAGAGTAGTGAAATGACGATTTCGCAGTAAATGTGAGAAAAATACTCGTGGCGCGAGTAATAAAGTGTTAAGACCTTTAAGAAGCTATAAATTTACTTTACTAGCTTAATATGTCCTTTTTATATTTAAATTTCCACAATATTTGTCAGGTACTTTGAACCTTCTGCTTTATACATGTTTTAATAGATGAATCAAGTTACAAACTGTCAAATAAATTATTTTAATAGGTATTACCTTTATTTATAATGTTTTTGAATTTTGTATACGTTACTATTTTGTATAACTTTATTACATAGTTTTATTCATTTGAATTAAGTATTAAAAATTCCCTTAATCGCCCTTTGAAATATCGTGTATCAAATAATAACCGAGGAAATAATTTTGCATCAGCTAATACTTTTTGAATCTCCCCTCACAGACTGCTCGATGCCGCAGGTAGAGTAAAAACTAATTTTTTACCGTGCTGCGGCTTTTGCGTTGGATCCAAAAACATGAAACGATTTCCGATGCTCAAAGATTCAAGGTACTTAATTTGTTAAAATTTAATAATATTTCCAAATAGGGTGTCAACTGTGTTCTTTTTAATTGGATTGTTTAAAAATCGAATTTCTTATAAGATTCTAAACATTTTTCATTCGATACATTTTTATTTGGTTATTGCGGCGCAAGCAGGTGTGAATTTTGAACAAAGGGAAAATACTATAAACACCGCAGAAAAAAATTACAACATCAGTGGATTGTGGAGGGGGGGGGGGGGGTTGTCTGTAGGTCTAATTGTGTGCAGCAGGCAAAAATAACAAAGAAGAATGATAATAAACGAATGGCCATGGTATGCACAGGAGCAAAAGAAAACAAATATAGTTGTTGCTGGCATAAAAATACAACTAAGCGATGAAGTTTCCGTTATGAGAAGAGTTGTGAAAATTATTAAACCGAGAATATTGGATGAAGAAATTATTGAGCATATAGAGTGGCAAAGCAGGACAGTGGACCAATTGTGTTGAAACTTAAAAATGAAGAAATAACACACCACATTCTGAAGTGTATCAGAGAAAAAAGACGAATGAATGTGGATTGGGAGATAGAAATAATATATATTTTAATATGGATGTAACATATTAAAACCATGTATATACAAAAAGGCAAGAGAACATAAAAAAGAGTGCCTATTGCATTAATGGAAAAATATACCTGATGCATAATGAAAATCGCCCACCGATGAGAATTAAGCTTCTCGTAGATTTACAGGAATAAGCAAAAATGTAAAAGAATAAGCAAATTCTACAAGAAACCTGTCTAAGGAACTCGACTTGGAGAACTTAAATATACTGTATATTAATATTCGGAGCCTAAGAAAAAAATTAATGAGTTATTGGCAGCGCAACATATACCTACAAATATAGATTTATTAATTTTAACAGAGACATGGATATATCAAGATGAGACACAATTATATGAAATTCAAAACTACTCTTCTGTACATAAGTGTAGGGATACAGAGGAGGTGGCACTATAGTATGTATGTTAAAAATAATATAAACTATACGGTGAAAGATACATCCTTGAAATTTTCGAAGATTGTAATGATTTGTCAAAAACCCTGACAAAATCTAAATACACAATATGGAGTGCATACAGTCCACTGAATGGTAACGTTCCAACATTTCTTAATGAAGTGGACAAAATAATAGAAAGTGAGAAAAATCCTTGTGTGATAATAGGTGATATAAATAAAAATTTATTGCTAGATTCTCATCTAGTTAATGAGTATAAAAATATTATTTCAATGAATGATTTTCAAATTAAGAATAAGCTAAAATGAAAATGCTGCACGGACAACGACGACAAGCAGAACAATTTATATTAATAAAAAAAAAGAAAAATGGAAAAAGGAAAAAATGACAAAAATAAAACTAGATTTAAAAAAATGAATGCAGATGGCGGAAGAAAAAATATCTGAGAGACATAACCTAAAATCCTTCCAAGAAATGGCTGAGATTATTGTGAGTTCTAAGAATCAGTGTGCTAGTAAATATACGCTTAAAATTAGATCTGGCTACGAATGGATCACAACAGAATTTCTAAAAATATAAAAAATGTCCTTTATAACAGGTGGAAAAGAATACCAAATGAATTTACAGAGAAATAATTTAAAACGGTGACGAATAAAGTAAATAATATGCGGAAGCGAAGCAATTACAAAAAAAAATATATGCCGAACGGAAGCTTAAGGAAACTAGTGATGGCCACAAAAACATGGAGAGTAATAATTAATGAACTATGTAGAAAGAAGAAGAAAAATAATATATAAGTACAGCAAATTGAAATTATAGGACAAAAACAAGCAATAATAAAAAACAGGTTCCACAAGAATTTAATAAGCACTTTGCATCTATAGGAAAAGAACTGGCACTGAAAACAAAAAAGACATAATGTACAGCATTTAAAGAGGAAAAAACAATTAACAGTATTTTCTTGGAGCCTACAGATAAGAAAGAAGTCATTAACACAATTGCAGAACTGAAACAAAATAGCTGACCAGGTGTGAACAAGGACTTAAATAAATTAAGTAGTGTAATAGAAGATAATTTAGTGTCATTGATAAATGATATATCGGGGACAGAATTTTTTTCGGAGGACTAAAAATAGCCAATATAATACCAATACACAAGAATGGAAGCTATGAAGATCTTAACAATTATACGCCCATCTCGCTATTAAGTACTTTCTCTAAATTAGTAGAAAGGACAATCAAAATACGAATGATGAAGTTTATAGAGAATAACTTCCAATTTGATAAGCAGCAATATGGAATGCAATCCTTCAGATTTATTTATATATCAAATGAAATAGATCAACAAAATTATGCTGTGACCGTCTTTGTGGATCTACAGAAAGCCTTCGACACGGTGTACATTGAACTGTTATTGAAAACAACCAACAAAATGTGTTTTTAAGGTGAACATGAAAGCGTATTGAGAACGTATTCAGTTGGTAGGAGGCACTACACAACAGTTAACAAGTAGTATAGTGAAGTGGAGGTTTTGGTTGTGATGGTTGTGCATGGGGGTCAGTATTTGTCCTCTACTTTATTTGCTCTATGTATAAATTTGAAATATGTTCGATTAAAGTCTAAATACTTAAAGATATAAAAAAACTAGAAAGGAAAATTAATAGTGAAATGGACCTATACCATAAATGCTTCGGTTACAATAACCTTAGTATAAACCCTTTAAAGACTGTGTATATGGTCATAAATAATAAGAATAGAACAAAATTTAATGTACAGGGTGTCCCATTTTCGATGATATTACGGGGTATCTCACTTACGAGTAAAGATAGAGAGTTGCGGTTTTCGCAATACTGTGCTACTTTTTTGTGAAAAGAACGATGGTATAAACAAAATTTTCATAGCCCGCTTCGTTTCTGAGATACAGGACGAAATTGAAAATAATGCATTTTGGGACCCCCCTCGTATCTCCGATATCCTTTAACATATCGCAAAGCTAAAAACTTGCTCTTATATACTTTTTTACGTAGAACCCAGTGGCGTAGTCAGATTTTTGCTGTGAGCTGTCAATTTTTAGCTATAAATCAAACTTATGTTTTTTTAAATGGAACACCCTGTATATTTTTCTTTCGTTTCAATGGATATTTTATAAGCTTTTCAAAAATATATAATACATGATATGTATTTTAAATAATAAGCCTAAAATCCATAATTTCACAAAATGTATCTCTTGATGAGTATAGTATAAGCATTATCTTTTAAACAACGTTATAAGTATTAGTAGGCAGAGATGATCAGAGCAATGGAATGATAATTTTTTTATTGGCAAGACCTGTCAGTGGCAAAATTTATATTTTCTGTGTAATATTGTATTTTTTACGATGGTTGAAAACGAAAATTATGAATATTTTAAATAATATGACATATTAGTCTGCTTTATACAGAGCAATGAAAACTCCCGTGAAGCTTCTCAACTATTATTCAATATGTTTGTTTGAATATTTATTTACCTTTTGACTTATTTGGGTTTATTTTTTATTTAAGTATCATTTTAATTTATGGATATTCTGAAAGAAGACAACCTGGTCATTTAATGTTTTCCGGAATAAAGAAAACATGGAACGTTTATCCGGCCTTTACCAAAAACGTATAATAAGGAAAATCGCGGTAAGGGCGGAGGCAACCTTCCTTGTTCTACCAATTTTTTTCTTTATTCCGGAAAACATTAAAAGATCAGGATGCCTTCTTTCGGAATATCTATAAATTAAAATGATACTTAAAAAAATAAACCCAAATAAGTCAAAAGGTAAATAAATATTCAAACAAACTTATTGGAATATAGCTGAGAAGCTTCACGGAAGTTTTCATTGCTCTGTATAAAGCAGACTAACATGTCATATTTTTCAAAATATTGATAATTTTAATTTTGAGCCATCGTAAAAAATACAATATTACACAGAAAATATAAATTTTGCCACTGAAAGGTCTTGCCATTAAAAAATTACCATTCCATTGTTCTTAATAGTCTCTGCCTGCTAATACTTATACCGTTGTTTAAAAGACAATGCTTACTATACTCATCAAGAGTGTCGTATAGAGACACATTTTGTGAAATTATGGATTTTAGGCTTATTATTTAAAATACATATCATGTATTATATATTTTTATAAAGCTTATAAAATTTCCATTCAAACGAAAGAAAAATATACAGGGCGTTACATTAAAAAAAAATAGAAGAGTGTCGTATCGAGACACATTTTGTGAAATTATGAATTTTAGGCTTATTATTTAAAATACATATAATGTATTATATATTTTTATAAAGCTTATAACATTTCCAATCAAACGAAAGAAAAATATATAGGGTGTTCCATTTAAAAAAACATAAGTTTGATTTATAGCTAAAAATTGACAGCTCACAGCAAAAATCTGATCACGCCACTGGATTCTACGTCAAAAACTGTTTAAGAGCAATTTTTTAGCTTTGCGATATGTTAAAGGATAACGGAGATACGAGGGGGGTCCCAAAATGCATTATTTTCATTTTCGCCCTGTATCTCAGAAACGAAGCGGGCTATGAAAATTTTGTTTATACCATCGCTCTTTTCACAAAAAAGTAGCACAGTATTGCGAAAACCGCAACTCTCTATCTTTACTCGTAAGTGAGATACCCCGTAATATCATCGAAAATGGGACACCCTGTACATGACAGTTAACTTAAATAAGTGACATAATGTAAATATATCGGCTTAAATATTAATAATAAACTTCTGTGGAATAATCAGGTTAAAAAATCCATAAAAACCTACTCATAGTTCGGGTATTGAAAAGTTGCTCACATATGTTGAACAATAACACACAAAAAAATGCTGTATAATAGCATTATAGAACCTTATTTGAGGTATCTTATAGTATGTTGGCAAAATGTGCCAAAGTATTTGCTAAATAACATACAAAGATGCAGAACTAAACAGTTAAATTTATTTTCTCAGTTGAGTATGATACACCGAGTGAACTGGTTTATAGAGGAACTGAACTGGTGTTTTGAGTATTGAACAACTAAAAACTTAGGAACAAATAAAATTTGTGAAATTTATACAGATGAATAATATTAAACTAATTTGAAATAAAAATTGTTACAAATTAAAGATAGCCATAAATATGAGTTGATGAATGTGCCATTGATGTCTTCAATCAAACTCCAGGTGTAAACTATAAAACTATAAAAAAATTTGTAAGAAACTAAAACATTTGATTAAAGGAAAGTAAAATATGTTTGTATATGAGCCACAATCTCAATTATTTGAAAGCTGCATGCTACTCTTCGAATTAACATATTAAGAAGTAACATAGCGATAGTTAACTGGGCTATTGGACGTTCTCTCAAAAATGGGAAAAATGCTTTTTAATTACGATAGCACCGCCTCCTCTGGCGCTGGCTTCAATATATTGGCGCCCGTTTAAAGAAAATACGTCTAAGCAAGCCGGTCTTATCTAGGGTATGTAACGGAACAAGGTGAGAGTTATTTACGACTTAATAAGAGAACCTCCCAAACTAGCGGCTAAATAAAATTAACTGATCGTCCCAATTTATCGGGGAGTAAATAACGGGGCCATAAGTCTATCACGGCGTGTGCTATTAACCATAGCGCCGTCGACACGCAATAAACTACCTGAATTAAATCGCGAATAAACTTTATTAAAAACGTTGGCCCGCAATTGGCCCGTAAATTAGTGCGGATTTTCATTGGCAGTTTATAAGGATAGAAGAAATAAACGACTAGGGTAATTGGTTCGTGACGTCCGTTGCGTTGCTCCTAGATTTTATTTATTTATTTATTTATTGACTTACTCAACCCTAGACAAACCTCATTAATTATTATTGTTACATACGTAAATAAATGAAGGCAAACCGTATATAGGTAAGATTTTATCATAATTGAAATGACGTCATTTTTGTTTGTCTTTGTTTAGTACATTTGAAACAGCGGTAACATCAAATCTTTAACGCAAATTGGTGATCATTTTTCATTTTTTATAAACCAATATCCCTTATATTTTTACCTGAAATCTCCATTACTGTGAGTCGATAGCATAAATTTGTCAAAATTATTTTTGAAAAATTTAAAAAATGCCGTAAAAAAGATATAATAGGTATAATGAATAAACGCAGGTAATAATTTCAAATGTATTAATTTTTTTCAACTGGAAAAGGAACAAGTCCGAAACGGAATCGTAGTTTAAGTTGAGAATGTAATACAACGAGCAGCAGATGCAACAAAATTAAGTATCACAGCAACTGCAAATATTAAGAAATATGTCTTCAAAGCAAAATTACAAGTTATTTAAAAACATTAATTCGGGACACAGTTTATTCTATGCAGGATAGGTACGCTCGAAAAGAATATGCGGCATTGGCAACAATAAGGCAAAAGCTCAAAGAACAAAATGAATATGCATTTTCAATGCAAGAAGAAGGTGGATAAAAAGTATGGGCTTTAACAACAGAAAATACTTAATGGACTTGCCGCAAGACACTGTTTTTTATGTTTGGCACACACACAAAAGGAATATCCTATACCACTCAACGAGCGGTGCGTGTGCGGAGAAGACAGTGAACGTTAGACTTGAAGCGCTGTAGGTTGTAATTTTCGGAAAAGACGTTACTCGGAAGTCCATTCCAGAACAAGGCAGTCCTCCAGAGAACGTAGTCCCGCAGCAGCGACGTCCTAGGTGTTCGCAACTGAATCGTATGTTGATGAGCAGCTTGTGTCTGGCGGGTGTTTCTGTTTGGCATAGCTCTGGACGGAATCATAGTGTCAGCTCGTTGGAACACCTTTGGTAGTAGTATCGACAGTAAAGAGATAGTTCCGCTACTTTTCTTCGATATTCAAGGCTATCAAGGTCTTTAGTCAACTCTGGGTCATCCACAAGACGGACGTATGTATATGGAATCTAATATTTTGAGCAAGTGTTTGGGTGCCGAATTCCACACATGGGAACAGTGTTTCAGATATGGTCTTATCTGAGTCTTATAGAGCAGTAGGAGCTGATGAGGTATATACAACTTTTTTGCACTATAGATTGCTCCTAGCTTTTGTGCACCCAAACACTTGCTCAAGATTCCGTACAGAGAAGAGCAGTCCGTCTTGTGGATACCCAGAGTTGACTAAATACCTTGATAGCCTCAAACATCGATGAAAAGTGGCGGACCTATCTCTTTACTATCGATACTACTACGGAAGGTGTGCGAACGAGCTGTATCATTCCGTCCAGAGTTATGCCAAACAGAAACACCCCGAAGACACAAGTTTCTCATCAACATACGATTCAGTTGCGAATACTTAGGACATCGCTGTTGCGGGACTCCTTTGTCTGAAGGACTGCCTCGCTCTGGAATGGACTTCCGGGTAACGGCTTTCCCGAAAATTAAAATCTACAGCGCTTCAAGTCTAACGTCCACCGTCTTCTCCGCACACGCATCGCTCGTTGAGTGGTATAGAATTTTCCTTTTGTGTGACTGCGCAACATAAAAAAACAGTGTTTTGCGGCAAGTCAAATAAGTATTTTCTGTTGTTGAAGACCTCACTTTTTATCCACCTTCTTCGTGCATTGAACATTGAAAATATTAATTTTGTATTTTGAGCTTTTGCCTTATTGCCTTGGTGATTTCGGTGACGTGGTTACGCCAAGACAAGTTGCTTTTTACATTGATGCCCAGCAAGCTTATGAATGAGACCAGTGTCAGTGTTTGGCCTGTCATTCATAAGTCAGGTCCTGCGGTGTTTGCTTTTTTTGAAACGATAGCGGCTTGAGTGTTTCTTGCTTGAGTCTTTTTTGCATTAAACTGAACATTGTTTTCCTCACCCCATTCCACGATGGCGTTCATATCCTAATTGATGGCAGCAATCTGGTTTCCTCGCTCGCATTGGGAACGAGCAGTGGTCATTGGAGTCCGCGACATGAATGAGAATATAAGAGTGCTGTCCTCTGCAAAGTTGTAAAGAATTTTTTGTCCTTTCTGAGAGATCGTTGATATAGAGCAGAAACAGTGTGGGATATAATATACAACCTTGAGGAACTGATTGATTTTTGATTTTCTCCCAGAGATGTCCATCAATACCAACTCGGATGCTTCGATACCTTAAGAAATCTGAAAACCATAGAAGCAATGCTGGTGGTAGTCCGTATGCTGTCAATTTGCTTAACAATCCGTCATGGCACGCCCTATTAAATGCCTTGGATAATATGTTAAGAGCGACTGCACGAGAATCGCCGTAGCTCTCGATGGCTTTGGTTCACAGGTAGGTCACGTAAGCGCGTAAGCCAGGAGATCTCCGATTGTTCTGTGCTTGCGGAAGACATACTGCAGATCGCTTATGATGCCTGATGATCCGAGACATTTTAAGAGCTGTCCGTTGATCAGTTTCTCCATGACTTTGGACCTGATGGGAACTAAAAGAATCAACTTTTTAAGGAATAAAAAAATTATGTTGTAATCTTTTTAAAAAAAATTGAGAATGATAAAACAGATTATAAGGCATATTGCTTCGCTGTGAATTTCTGAGTGACCTCAAAGAGCCTTACCACCCAATCAACCCAATTGGCCCTTACTTTATTCACATTAAATAATATACTGCAATGTGAGAAAATTTGACTGTCACAACTTTTCAACGTTTTGAAGTTTAAGGGAATATGGGTTCACATTAAGTTATCTCCGATTTGTTCAGGATATAATGTGGTCCACGTTGGATAAAAAAGGCGCCAATTTAATATTCAGAAGTGGGTTGAAAACATGGGATTATCATGACAACATGAATAGGATAAATTTTGAAAACTGATTTAAAACAGCTGGTTCCTGAACTTCCTCCAAAGTCTTTAATACTCGTGAAATTCGCGGACAATGCAAAGTTCCATACTGGTCTATCAGAAAAATTACAAGAAAATCTTGGATCAAGCAGAGGCTTTAGCGGGTGTTTAAAGAAAATGAATATTAACTTTCCAGAAAAAAAAAACATGAAAGATCACATATGGAGCCTTGCACGTAACAACTGCCCCAGTGAAAAAAATACCTCCTTGATGATGGACATACGATTGCCAATACAATTATTGAAATGGTGTGGTCCGAATGTAAACGAAAATGCAGTCAATATATTTCTGATTTTAAGGGATTACCATCAGAAGTTTTGGCTACGTGGAAAAGAGAAAATATGTTCATTATACTGAAGAGACTGCTCTGACATTCCACCACTTGTGATTACTATGGACGAAGATGACAACGATGACGAAAACATTAACTCTGACTTCAGTTCTGACTCTGAAAATACCGAGGAGACGGATTGATAGCTTTTTTTTGCTATAGTAGATTTTATTTGTGATTTATTATTAACAACAGTTCCTAGATCTGTTACAATTACATTATGCAGTGGTGTGGATTTTTTGTATTGTTTGGATCAACAATTTTATTTTTATATGTTATTTATTCGTCAACAATATATAATTTATTGTTATTAATATTCTTAAGAGGTGCATATTTTAACGCGGCAATTTATTAATTTTGCTTAGATAAGTATGTTGGGGTTTGGAACCTGGCGGTAAAATGGACTAAAACGGAGTTTTATCGACAATACCAAAACAGAATTTTTGCGCTCGACGCGCGTTTCGCTAACAATATTAGCATCATCAGGAGATTATTAGATTTAATTTTAATCATCTTCTGAGGATGCTAATATGGTTAGGGATTAGTGAAACGCGCGTTTTAGTGAATGGCTCGAATTAATGGCGAATTAATCGAATTAACTAACCCAAATTTATTTAGTCCTTAAAAATTAGCAGATTAGCTTATTTTAGCTCAATCCATTACTAAATGGCAATCTGATCCCTGTGCTGGACAAAGTCATAAAAAATTAATTTAGATTTGGAGTTTAAAAAGTTAAGTAATATCGATCTGAAATTTGATACATAGGTCTAAAATTAAAAGGAGAATTTTGCAGCAAGGTTGGCATCTGTCTTGCTTCTTTAAAATACTTCTAGGACAAGTACCTCCTGGGCAATCACCCCCCGTATATGTACCAACCATCCCCCGGACATTTACCTCCCGTACCAAATACCCCCGCACTAAATCATTCGGTCTGTCAAAAAATATAACTATCAAAAATACCTTCCGGACATTATCCCCCCTGCACAACAAGAAATATGTTTTTATACTTAAAAAAATTAAACTAGCCCTACTAGCCTGATGTATGTCAGAAGAATTTTTTGCCAATAATTTTGTAGTGTGATAATTAAATCATTAGTTTAACATAGCTAACCGAAACTACCCGATCTAACCCTACTCGCCTATATTATAGAAAGAGAGGAAAACAAACTTAAATTAACCCTTAACCCTACAAATGCTATCTATTTCCAAAATTTCAAAACATCGTTAAATTTATAGAAAAGAATCAGGTGATTAGGTTTCGTCTGGTATTATTGTACGGGGGGGGGGGGGGGGGGGGGGGGGGGATATTTGCTACGTAGAATAGCAGTAGAGTGATTGCCCAGGGGGATATTGCCCTGTTACGTTTTGAACCACCATGTAGATATATATTAAAACAAACGCATGTGTAAAAGTATAATAAAAGTAGATTAGAGCAAACTTTTGCTCGCCATATATTTTTTAATTTCAAAAATATAGCATTGAAGATTTGAAAGTAAGTGGCATCAATTTGCAAATTTCAGTAATCACAGTAAGGTATTGCAAAAGGGAAAAAATAACCTCTTGTTCTCCTTATACCGCGATATTAGTTGACTTGGTATTCATGGAAATAGACATTAACGGAAACTGATATTCAATACAATAGATACTCATAAAAATTAGAAGTAACCATAAATGGAAATGATAAAAATGAAAAATAGATTGCCTTATTTATTAACAAAAAAAATTATTGATTAACAAGTAAAACGACGGTTCATACCTGTACAAATCTTAAGACACGTCTCTCCTTTTGTCGCCCTCTTTCCGCAGTGTATCACCGCGCTATTTTTCCAAACAAGTTCGAGTTTCAAGTGATCAGTTTGTAGCCGATGTTTCGAGCTGATAAAGAGCTCTCTAAATTAATTTTACGGTTCGTAATCGCCCCTCTCGAAGCGATAAAAAAGAACCCTTTTTCTTGACTGCAACATGTGTAAGTACACTATTAAAATCTAATCCAATATAGAATCATAATCCCATTCATATCTGTGGAACGAATTCTGTTATGTTCTCCCCCTTGTTGTGACAATGTAGATATAGTTCCGACTGTATAATACGGTAATAGTCATATTTATCCTCCCGTCGCGAGGGTATCTGCCCAATTTGACAGGGCTTATCTCCCTTTATTATATTGATACCGGGCAATAAAACAGCAATATGCTAGAATGGGCCCTTTGAATTCGCAATTTCTTGATCATAACGGATTTGGAAATATTTTGGCGTTTTATTTTATCGGTCCTCGCGTATGGAAACGAGATATGAAAATTAGTTTCGTCCCAGCATAATTACGTAGTGTCCTAACGAATGGAACAGGTACATTTTTAGGGAAGGTTTTAAGGTGTGTTTTTGTATATTTTTTGCAAAGTCACTAGCCTTAGCGGCAATTTTTAACTAAACCGCTGAGCATAAATTAATAACTAAAATTTAGTTAAAGATCGACATTTGATTTATGACGCAGGCAGGGAATCCAATCTCGAGATCCCGTATTGAGATAACCCGCATCTTTAAAATACTATTTCATTGAACCTGATACATTCATTTTTGAGACACCCTATATATGTATATATTTTGAGACACCCTTTATACATGTAAAAGATAAATCAAGTCATAAATTGAAGTCGAGTTTTTGCGAGGTTTTTTGGAGGAGATCCGAAAGGTATTGCTCGAGAACGGGAAAATAGAGAGTCAGATGCCAGCGGAGTGTACGCTTTATTTTGGTGAATTGTTTTGCTTCTGTGTTGCAATATTATGTCAATACAAGTCAGTAAAATGAAACTTATAATATTGTTATTATCATAATTTGTACCATTATATATTTTATACTCATTGATAATTAATATTTGATGGCCTGACATGTGTATACATTTTCATATTTTTATTGACATAATTTGCATAAATATTTCTACTAATCTCATTGATAATTAATATTTGATGGCCTAACATGTGTATACATTTTCATATTGTTATTAACATAATGTGCATAGATATTTCTTCTATTTTCATGGATACTTCATATTTGATGGCATAACATATGTATATATTTTGATATTGTTATTAACATAATTTGCAAAAATATTTCTTTTATTTTCATTGATAATTAATATTTGATGGCATAACATCTAGATATATTTTGATATTGTTATTAACATAATTTGCATAAATATTTCTT
>MU184398.1:0-30339 GCA_016904865.1 Pissodes strobi | reverse complement strand
AATGAAAATAGAAGAAATATTTATGCAAATTATGTTAATAACAATATTAAAATATATCTATATGGTATGCCATCAAATATTAATTATCAATGAAAATAAAAGAAATATTTATGCAAATTATGTTAATAACAATATGAAAATATATCTATATGTTATGCCATCAAATATGAAGTATCCATGAAAATAGAAGAAATATTTATGCACATTATGTTAATAACAATATCAAAATATATACACACCTTATGCCGTCGAATATTAATTATCAATGAGATTAGTAGAAATATTTATGCAAACCATGTCAATAAAAATATGAAAATGTATACACAGGTTAGGCCATCAAATATTAATTATCAATGAGATTAGAAGGGATATTTATGTAAATTATGTTAGTAACAATATCAAAATATATACACATGTTATGCCATCAAATATTAATTATCAATGAGATTAGAAGAAATATTTATGCAAATTATGTTAATAACAATATCAAAATATATACACACGTTATGCCATCAAATATGAATTATCAATGAGAATAAGTGAAACATTTGTGCAAATAAGGTGTATAACAATATCAAAATATATATACAGGTTAATACCATCAATTATGAATTATCAATGAGTATAAAATATATAATGGTACAAATTATGTTAATAACAATATTATAAGTTTCATTTTACCGACTTGTAATGACATAATATTGCAACACAGAAGCAAAACAATTCACCAAAACAAACCGTACACCCCGCTGGTTTCTGACTCTCTATCTTTCGTTCTCCAGCAATACCTTTCAAATCTCCTCCAAAAAACCTCGCAAAAACTCGACTTCAATTTATGACTTGTTTTTATCTTTTACATGTATAAGGGGTGTCTCAAAAATTAATGTATCAGGTCCAATGAAATAGTATTTTAAAGATGTGGGTTATCTCAATATGGTTTAGAGATAAACATAAAAAAAGACGAAATACATGACAGTACAAAAACAAATACAAAATACACACATAAATATAAAGATAGACCAGAAGGACATAGAGAGAGTTAAAACGTATAAATATCTAGATCAATCATAAGGGAAAAATGGAGACAGGAAGCAGAAATAAAAAGCAGAATAGAACAGGCCAGGCAAGCTTTTGTAAAAATGAAGCCTATTGTGGTGCAGAGATTTTAACATCCCCCTGAGAAAAAAAATTTTAAAATGTTATATATTTCCAATTCTGCTCTACGGAGTAGAGGCATGGACCCTGACTGATAAAATGTGTATACGCATAACAGCATTTGAGATGTGGACGTACCGCCGTATGCTCCGGATCTCATGGATGGATATAATTACAAATGAGGAGGTACTGCGTATAGAATGAACACAGAAGTACACCTTTTATACACCATTAAGAAGACGAAACTGGAATAATAAGGCCACATTATGCGATAAAACAAATATGAATTGCTTCAACTTATAATTCAGGGAAAAATTAATGGAAAAATAGGACCTGGCCGAAGAAGAGACTGGCTGAAGAATCTCCGAGTCTGGTTCGGGAAAACATCTGCCGATCTCTTTCGTACAGCAGTTTCGAAAGTGAAGATTGCTCTACTGATCGCTAACCTCCGAAAATAGGAGAAAGCGCAAGAAGAAGAATCTTAGATAAAATTGAATAATAAGCATAATATTTTATTACCAATTTTTCTGAATGGACTCGGTAGATTCTATTAATTTTGACCTTATTTGATAGCCTAAAGTCTAAAGTTTATGCTAAGTTATCGGTTGCTTTATAGGTTTAATATTGTTTAACAAAAAATGCAAAGTACAGGGTGATCCAACGAGCATGAAACACGGCCATTTCCAAGCGATAGAAACGAAGATAGCCATCTAAAGCATTTTTCCGTAGAATCCAGATATGGTAACAAAAAAACAAAATATAGGGTATAGGCGGGCAAAAAGAACAAAGCAGGCAAAAGGAATCACCTGAATAATATTTATAATACTTTTTGTTTATTGTTGGAAACATGGCAACAGCGTTGAATCAGTGCTGGGAACACGCGCATGTACGGTGCGAACTGAAGTCAATATCAGGTCAAAACTGTATAGTGCTGTCTAGAATACTACACATTCTGGTGCTTTGATCCGTGTTGCCAGACTATACGTCACCAAATCTTGGAATTTTTTGTTTTCTAAGGATAGACAAATATTAAGGTAACTCATAACCTCATTTCTGACTTTAGTTTCGTCTTCGGTCGAGTCAACACGTTGCGTTAGCGGGCTCCTTTGTCGCCATTGGCACAAGCCAGGCCAATCGGGCGTCCTGGCCAGAAAAAAATACCCATTCACGCTGGATCCAGGCCGGGGAGAGCCCGATGTTCCCGTGGGACCATTTTTGTCTGTGCCTGAATTAAATACGTATTTTGTGAAAGTTCGGACGTTCAGTGGTACATATCCGCAATACTGAAGATTCTACTACAAGGGTGTAACCTATCTGGGAGGGTCGCCCCAGCTCTAGCTAAGCCGGTGGTCGTTTCTGGGTGAATACCGTCCAGCCCACACTCAAAGGACCACCACCACCATAACCTCATTTATTTTTACTGTATTTTTACTGGTCATGACCCTTCTTCCTCTATATGACTATATTTGCCCTGTACCACACTATTTTTATTTTATACCTACCGATATATTGCAAAATTATTTTTCAGATGGTGTATCATTACCAAAGAAAAACTACCGCTGAAGAAGGCTGGTCAGAAGAAGTTATGGCCAGGCCAGAGCTATAGCAAGCGTAGGAAATAAGGAATTTTCGATTAGACAAGCAAGCATTCAGTTAAATATAAAATACTCTACTCTGCAAAAGCATGTACAGAAAAATGACACAAAAATCTAGGGCGCTAAAAGTCGGTTTTTTTTTCAAAGAATAAGACTAGATGAATTTATAAATTTTATGAAGATATTAAGGGTTGGATAGGTGCTTGTATGGATTAGCGCGAAAAGATCTATGCGGATTGGTTTACCAGTATGCGGTAAAAATAAAATAGAACATCGGCATCGATTTAAAAACGGTATGGCAGGATCTCAGTATTGCACAAACCTTATGAAAAGGCATTCCACTAAGCCAGCGACAACTAGAGCCGACTAGCATTGCTATGACTTGGGGCCTTAATAAAACTCTAGTACAGTTATTTTTCAATAATTTAAAATTTGTTATCGAAAATCATAAAATAACATTAGATCATATATCTGTAGTGTCACGAGACAGGAGTTCAAACGTCATCAGCTAAAAGACGTCCAAAAGTTCATTAGCTGGAAAAAAAACAGGTTGCAAGTATTTCATCCGCAGAGAGGGGTACACTTATAACATCCTTATTTGACTGCTCGGCTACTGGAAAATTCATTCCTCCAGCTTTAGTATTTCCGCGAAAGAAAAATCATACCAGATATACTACTGAATAGTGCCCCCTCCCCCCAGCTGCCCTGTTTCAGATAATGGATGGATAAACACAGACACTTTTTTGGAATGGATGCAGTTTTTCATGTCTAGCGTACGTCCAACTGCTAAGAATAAATGCCTGCTAATTATAGATAATCCTTCAGCTCATAGAACAATCGAAGTCTTAGATTTGGCATCAGCAAATAATATAATATTGCTAACAGTTCCACCGCAAACTGTAGCCGTTGAACGTAGATGTTTATGGACCTTTTGGGAAATACTTTCAAAACTCTATTGATAAGTGGCAAAAATCTCATGCCAGCATGTAACGTTTTTTGTACACTTGTACACAAATAAATGAGATTAGCCCCAATATTATTGACTTACCCTCAGTAGCTGGATGCAATCAGCCATCTGAAAATGGCAGCAAGCCCTCGTGCTCAGCAAGTGATCTCAGTGAAGCTCACAATTTAAAACCTGAAACCCTTTTAACAACCGACAAGAGCGATTCTAAAAAAATTAAATTATCGACATCCATGCCATGCCCAAGTTCACGAGATACGAGACATTTATCGACTGCAGTGTCAAAACGAAACACGCGGAAATCAGAGGTCTTAACATCCACACCCGTAAAAAAAGAAATAAGAATTAAGAGCAAAGTAAAAAACCAAAACTGTAAACACTGCAAGGAGCTAAGTTAAACGAACCAAAAATAAACTAAAAATGCCAAAACCCCCTGTGAAAGCATTTAAAATTTAAACCAGAAGAAAATGCAGGGCCATGTCTTTTACGCGATGATATTTTTGGAAATTCAACTCCTGGTGAGAAATAGGTAAAGTGCAACATCTGCGGTAACTGGGCTCATAATCTTTGCGCTCATTATCAAGGTGCAGACTTTATTTGTGACCACTGTAGAAAAGCTGTTATTTCTTCTAGGAAATAAAAAGAGTTCTTTGTTTCAACAAATTTGCCTAGGTTTTCTTTGTTTTATATTTTAAATAGCTACCTAACGTATTTTTATTTTGTACTCGTGTTTAAGAATATTTTCTAATATTGGTTCTATTTTACTTACACTAATTGCCTTAGTTGATGAGGTATCTTGGGATTTCCTTGATGATGCATCCAACTCATTGAATGATAGTGTAACGAGATTCAGCAATTTATTATATGAAGCTTTTAAACCTGCTTTTCCTGAAAAAAATTACAAAGCAAAAAACCTTAAAAATCTTTGCACATGGTTCGATACCACTCTAAGAGAGTTCAGGGAGTGGGTGGGTTTCTTTATTGACTTGTATAAACAATGAAGTTAGGGAAATAATAAAGAACTTAAAAATAAAACAACCAGGGATAAACATCATTTAAATGCACCTCTTCTTAAATTAGTGCGGGAAATCATAGTATATCGATTAATCAAACTGATTAACCAATCGATTGTGAGTGGACATTTTCCTGATTTGCTGAAGCGGGCTCTGGTTGTGCCAATATACAAGAACAAGGGGAATAGGCATGATATGGGAAACTACAGACTATATCTCTGCTTCCGTTTGTATCGAAGGTGTTTGAGAAGTGTATTGCTGCTCGGATACTTCATTACTTTGAGACAAGCCACCTTTTCACTGAGGTACAACACGGCTTCAGAGGACAGCATAGCACTATCTCCATCAGCATAATAAATCTTATTATATCCATACTAGTTGCATTTGAGATCATGGAGTCTACTAGAACCATTTTCTGTGATTTTGCAAGGGTTTGACTATGTCTCCCACGCTTTTCTCAATGACAAGCTTGAGTCATATATAACTTTGACACAAGCAGTCTACAATTTAAGAAATCTTATCATGCCAACAGGTCTCAGAGCGTTCGAGTGGGGAGTGTGCTGTCGGAAAGATTGCAGCTTGAGGTGGGTGTTCCACAGGGATCAGCTTTGGGACCACTTTTGTTTTTAATATACATAAATGACCTGCCTGAAAATAACGGTGCTGCCAGCTTTAATATATTTGCTGATGATACTACCATTAGTATGAGATTCAAAACCTGCGAAGAGATCGCTGAGAGAACACGTGAGACACAGTTGGCTGCTGGTAACCGGTTCCGTGCGAATAACCTTTTTCGAAATGGAACAAAAACCAACCGAATGATATTTTCATTTTGGAACTGTGAAGTGGACCTGGAGACGGAGAGCGCAGTGGGATTTTTGGATGTTACTCTGGACCCAGAATTAAAGTGGGACCGTCAAATAGATAGCCTTCCGGCCAGGCTCAGCAGGAGTGTGTTTGTCCTTCGGAGCCTTGCGGATAGTGTGTCTGGCAGTGTCCTGAGTGCGGCTTACTTTCCTCTCTGTAATTCACTACTTGCCGCAGCCGCGGCTCCTAGAGTTTTTGCTCTGCAGCGTAGAGCTGTGAGAGTGGTGGCTGAATTTGCTTACAGGAAGGACTGTCAGAGTATATTCGTGAATCTCGGAATTCTGACCTTTCCGTTTGTTTTTATATTGGAAATTCTTATTTATGCAAAAACAAACATCTACAAATATAACATAATCAGCGACTTTCATACATACGACGCACGTAACAAGGACGATCTAAACAACACCTTATTTTAGACTTACAAAGTTACGGATTTTTTGGCGGTTAAATATCTTAACAGTCTTCCCAGGGTGGTTAGGGATCTCCGCTACAGCAGTTCAAAGGGATGATGGTAAAGGACTTTTTCCTTTCGATGGCATTTTATTCTTTAGATGCCTTGGAGAAGTATGAGTTAATATTTTGAAATAAAAAATATAAATATCTGAAAAATTTTATTGTCTTGTAATATTGTTTTATTTGATGGTTTTAATTACTTTAAATTCTTAATGTTTTTATATATTTTAATCCTATTTTTAGCACTATATTTGAACTACTCATGTAGGTATATTTATGATCTTTTTTGACAATTGTTTGACTTGTGTGCATTGCAATTACAGTACTGACACTAATAAAAAAAAATCTGAATGTGATTCTGATTCTGAATCTGAATCCAAGTTTTATTTTTATAAGTAGGTATATGTACAGTTTTATCTTCTTGATAAGTAATTTATTTTAGATACATGTTTTTTTTACTTGATTTTAAGTTACTTATTTTTTAAATAAGGTATTTTACAATATATTGGAGTACCGTTAATGTTTATTACATTCAAAATATTTCAACAGCTCTCCAAAGTTTGTATATAAATAAAAGAAAATGTTCAACATTTCTAAGTGCAATTATTCCTCCTGCCCTATATGATTCCTTTTACCCAAATTAAACCCAGATTGACAAAAAGAGTCAATTGCAATATTTTATTTTCGTCTAAGTAACTTTCTAATATCAGAAAATAAAACTACTTTTATCAACCATCAGATCTACTATTTTCTTCAACATTAGAAAAATTAACTTTAATGATTTTTCAAACTGCCCGCCATTCCCCTAGAAACAAATATTTCATGTATTTACGTATCGCTCAACTTTGATGAGAAATCATCTGGAAAATGGCCTTGTTTCGTCCTCGTTAAATCACCTTGTACAGAATGCCATATTTTCATTGATTTATATGTTTTTGGCGAATCTATAGTAAATAGATATAATTGACTAATTTTTAAAGACAATTTTAAATCCGGGCCCAGGTCATGCAGAATGCCATGACCTGGGTCCGGATTTAAAATTGTCTTTAAAAATTAGTCAATTAGCGTATATTTTTTGATATATATTGTTTGACAGCTTTGCGCTACTTATTTATTTCCAACATGGTGTTTGAAGTGTTTTAATATCTATTAAAATAATATCTCTATAGGTAAAAAGTCTTAATATATACAAAGATCTGTATAAGTATGTGTTTCTCAGAAATATATACTTTAAAGCTTCAAATCTATAGATTTTCCTACAACTCAAACTTCAGTTCCTCGCCTTTGGAGATTCCAGTTCCACTGTAAATAGGTAGTTGTATATTGTTTAATACATGTTCTCTCTCTTCAACTTTATAATCTAAATTATAAATGAAAACTCATCCATATATATATTTTTCCTTTTTTTATATGGCTTAAAAACTGTTTTTTCTTAATGAATACAATTTTAGATATGATAGAAAAACTTAATTTTGACCTGAATAAAAAACTACATTAAAATAATATTTTTTTTAGCTCAAAATCAAGCACCTATTATAAAAAAGAAAGTGAAAAATGCGACTTATAAGAAATTATTTGTTTTATGGCAGTAGGACTGTTAAAGCGAAAAAGTCCAGGCAGGCATGTCTAGAATTAAATTATATTTAAAATTTTACAAACTGATGCGCATCGATATATTCATTCCTTCGTAAAATATTTACTCTAAAAAAAAATTGCTTGCTCCGTTTGAACTATCCAGCAGTTTACAAGGATTGTCCAATTATTCAGTGGCGCGGGCGGGGTCAAGTTATAGAGCACAAACCGTTTTGTCTTTTGATACAAAATCGATTGCATTTTCCTGTCTTGTCTATCTTTTAATGGATCGTCTTTTGACGTCAACTTTCAACTTCAAGTTTTAACAGAAAATATACTTCCAACTAAACAAATTATTGTAGATTATTTCAGCCTTGTATCGAGTGAAAACGGCACTAATGCTACTTGAAAATTAAGGAACAAAGAACTCCCGAGAAGTGTAACACTTCTAGAGAACAATAACACACCTTTTACCGTGCGTTTTGTAAACAACTTTATTTAGCCTTCACCTAAATATCCTTAATGCGAACACATGTATTTAACGTTTATGTTTCAGGTTCGTGTACGAAAGGAACCCGACGGGGCGTAAGACGATGAGGCATCCCTGGGCGTTCTCGTCAAACCCACCCTCTGGCACGCGTATCTTATTTGTTTGCTACGAAATACATTGTTGTAAAATATTGTGACAGAAGCCGTAATAAATCAGGCACTAAATGCAGCTATAATGGCTCAATAATATATGTAGGTTCATCCCAATCGTTGAAAGTCAAAACGGTTTGAAATCGGGTCAAGGTCGACACTTATTCTTCCTGGGAAAGACCTTTATTTACAAAGGTATAGTTATTTTAAGCATAACACTATTTCATCCACCTAAATATAAACACTCAAGGTGAAATTACACTCCGTAAGTACGGCTGTACCTAATGAATCTAATAACAAATATAAAAAGCTGTTTTGTGAAATTGAGCCAATATCTTGATCATTATTCTTATTAGTTTCCCCATTTTTTCATTCGTTGTAAACATATCGCTCGAAAAATTCAATTTTTTTTACACCAGATATAATATAAGTCAATTTCAGGCATCTAGGAAGTTGAATTGATGATTTATCTCATTGTAAACAAATGCTAGGTTCGAATTACAAAATTGTTTTAATTTAGGAAAATCTTCGTATTTCTATAAATAATCGCGACATCAAAAATCTGCCAAATTTGCTTTTGCTGATTTGTCCATAGATCACTCTGGTATCAACATTTCAAACCATTTTTCGTTTTACGACATTATCACTTGAAATCATAGTTCACATTTTTTGCATAGGGTTTCATTTCACACCCTGTATACATCCTTCGCCGCTGCGATATGATATTACGGTCTCGAAAATATAAGTGTTCATTTGCATGGCGCAAACTTATTTTCTAGCAGTGTATATAATATACGTATATTTCGCTTAGCAAAAAAAAATCAGGTTTCACCGTGTATCTTTATTATATTTTAAACTACAGACAACGTTCAGAAAAGGGTGTTCTCGGCAAAATAATGTTTAACTGAAGCAGACCCCGCTTAATTTAAGTATATTTACACCTTGCGTCGTCAAATATAACATTATTTTTCTCTCATCTCCTTATTTGTTTTGCATTTATTTCTGTTTCTCACCCTTCTCTATACAGTTACGTTCTCTTCCTTTTATTTGAAATATCGAAAATGATATATGTTTACTTTTTAATATCAATTTGTTGCATAATTTGTGTCGTTAGTCTCTTGTTTACATTTTTAGTGCATTGTGTGTTTTGCCTTATGATCTTCAATATTACATTATTTTATTTATTAACTTAGCGTTTAATTACACATTTGTAATATAGGACATTCCTAACAACTTAAGCAAGTATACAAAACACATTAAAGTTAGGTACAAAAACAATATTATCACATAAAGTAAATATTTACTACACATTATCACAAATACGTAAATAAAGTGCATTGTTTTGATTAAAACATTTTCTCATTATTTCCTTTGATTGCTGTATCTCTATTTAGCAACTTATTCTATACACTAACTTTTTTAAATTAAATTGTCGTGACGTGATATTATATATTTTTTTTTATTTTCACTTGCATGCTCTTGCCTAAAGTTTGATGTTGTCTTTAAATTTATTTTTGAATTTTTAGTCTACCTAATGTGTTGTTACTTTTTATGCAGTCCAGTATCATTTTCCTCTCTTCAGGATTTTTATTTCCCTCCTATCTCTCTAGTCCTAGACCTGTTTTATTGAATCTCTTTCTCTAATTGTTTTGAATTTGGATAATCATGAATGATGTATCACTTTTATAATAATATCGATGCTTTGTTGCAAATTGTTTTAATTCTAATTTCTGTTTCAATTTTGTGTGTGCATATCTACTCTACATTCAAGTACATAATTGCTTTTCTCTCTTTATTTAATAGATAGACTCACTTTTTTTTTATTAGTTTACAATATCATGTATGTATACTTCGATTTTGCCTTCGAATTATATAATAAAATTATATTACATGCTACAGGATAACAACTTTTTTCTTTATTCTCATTATTTGTTTTCCTTCCTGTGTCTCTATTTCTTACATTGTTCTAACCATTTACGTAGTCTTTTTTTAATTGAAATATTGCGAGTAGCGTAATAATTGTAATGTTAGTGCATTGTTGCTTAATTTTTATTTTGCTATTATATTAACGCAATTTTTAATACCTATCATAAACATTGCAAGATGGCATTATTTTCCTTTATTCTCATTTGTAATTTTACTGTTATCCTTTTTTCTCTTTCTTCCATACACTCGCTACTATGTTGTTGCAACCTTCTTGTTTATTTTTAAAATTTGATTGTGTAGTGTGCTGTGTCATTATTTTACATGCTCAGGTATAACATTTTTTTTTCATGTTTGGTAGGTATCTATTTCTCCTATTGTTCTTTTATTATTTTTTAAATTTAGAATATCGTTAGTGTTGTAAAATACCTATGTTATTACTTTGATGCTTAATCTTTGATTGTTCTCTTTAATTTTTTCACTGAAATGTGTCCTTATCTTATGCACTCCAGTATAATATTACTGTCCTTAATTCTCATTATTTCTTTTTGGTTATGAATCTCTATTTCTCGGGCTGTTAGTACTGGACCGCAAAATTTGCCTTTCGCTGGTCAGATAGTTGTCTGACAACACTTAAAAATGGGGCCAAGAAATTTTTTGAAAATCCTTTACCATTGCGAGCCCAGAGTCCTAACTTTGACATATCCTACGCTCCGTAACGGAGCTTTGTAAAAATTGAAGACGGTTATCGATAATTAATGTGAAACAGATTCCTATTAAAACTTACTTAGGTATTTTTTTTCCTTTCGATTACCTTGACTGATACATTCAATGTCATTTGTGAAGGTCTCGACTTATCACGTGGTCTATTTTTAATTTGAAATATTATGAGTAGTGTTGTGATACTTTATTGTTACGACCGTGTTGTTTAAGTTTTGATTTTGCTATTTTATTTACATTTTTAATGTTAGATGTCACAAACGCTGCAAGATGACATTATTTTCCTTTATTTTTATTATTAAATTTCCTTTGTGTATCCTTTTTTCTAGCTTTCTGCTACTACTAGCACGTTGTTATTAATTTCTTGCTCAGCTTTTGGTTTTCGATTGTGTTTTTTTTTTGTTCATTATCTGTTTCTGCTCTTATTCTGTATACTCATATATTCTTCATTTTCAATTGAAATATCGTTAGTTCTATACTATATTTTTGTTATCACTTTGTTATTTATCTTGGATTATTATATTGTATTTAAATTTTTGGTGAAATGTGTTCCTATCATATGCGCTCCAGTATAATATTGCTTTCTTTAATTCTCATTATTTATTTTTGGTTAGGCATGTAACTCTATTTCTCATCTTGCTCTATACACTCACTTTTTTATTTTTAATAATCTGTAATATCATGAGTGTGCAATAATTTTATATTATTACTTTATTGCTTAATTGTGGATTGTTAAACTTTGTTCTTCAGTTTTTAGTGTAATCTATCACTATCTTACGCACTCTAGTATAACATTACTTCTCCAAGTACTGTAAAGTGCCTAATTTGCTACTGATTTTTAGTTTGTTATGAATTGCAAATTTTAGTGTAATGTGTCACTATCTTATGTTATTCTCCTTTATTTTCCATATTTTTCTCTATTTTTCGCCTTTTTTACTGAAAATTTTGTATTTAAACTTTTAGTGCGATATAGATATAACTATTTTCCACGCTCTATTTTAATACTATTTTTCTTTATTATCGTTATTCCTTTTCTGCCTGTATCTCTTTTTCTCGCCCTCTTCTATACATTTAGCATATATTTTTATATTATTTGAAATAGCATGAGTGTAGTAATAACTTATGTTTATAACATTAGTATGTCATTATTTATTTTGTTTTGTTGTTTGGGTTATTTTTCAATCTTCGGTGTAATGTGTAACTGCCCTATATGCGCTCCAATATAACATTTCTTCGATTTATTCTCATCATTATTGTTGCTTCTGGAACTCTATTTACCTAACACAGGCTTTAGATAACAGGAGTGTAGCGGTGGGTGTGTTCTTAGACAGTGAAGGAGCATTCAATAATGTATTACCAAACTCCTTATGCAATGAGGAACTGGATCCGGAGTATGTAAAACTGCAGAGTGGCCACAACAACCCTACAGGGGGAGGGCTACAGATTCAGGGCTGTTAGGGGGTGTCCAAAGGGTGGGGTTTTGTCTCCTCTTCTATGGTCTCTCTTGATGGATGGTTTGCTAGCTGTTCTCCCGTTGTGGGATGTGGAGGTGCAGGCATACGTGGATGATCTAGTAATACTTATAAGAAACGACTCGCAAGAATTATCTCAGATGATCTTCAAGAGGTGCTAACCGGGGTCTATGACTGGTGTGAAAGGGAACAACTATCTGTGAACCCGCACAAAACAGTTATTGGTTATTGCACCATTCATAAGGAAGAAAACGCTGGAAAACTTAAGACCACCTACACTTAAAGGAGATTTGCGAATACAGTGAAGTATCTGGGAATTACCCTTACTTAACTGAAATGCGCATCTGGATAAAATTGCTGCAAAAGCGAAACTGTCATTATGGACCTGCAGACGCATTTGTGGCAAAACATGGGGCATACATCCCAAATAAATGCACTGGCTATATATTGTGGTCATGAGACCAATGATAACATATGGAATAGCTTGGGTTACTTTAAGAGCCTACAGAGCTCCGCGAGAATCAAATTATCCACTTTACAAAGACAAGCGTATATGGCAATTAGTGCCCCCTTCGGCACTACACCGACGGCAGCGCTTGAGTGTCTTCCAAATCTGCCACCTCTCCAAAGAGTACTGGAAAGGGAGGCAAGATGGGCGAAGATCAACAATCCGTAAGCGATCATCATGCGAGTGCCCAACAAACTAAAAATGAGCCGGACAGTGTGTTGGTTCTACCATCAGATGTTATGCCTACCAAAACTAACTATTACCATGCCTATGACGTCCTCCTACTAGAGAGGAACGAATTGGCAAAAGACTCCGAACATCTGAGATTAACAGAGAATAATTGGTTCAGTGAAAATGGTAAGGTTGAGCTTAAGTGTTCCCTAGGCAAACATGCAACCATTTTTTAGGCTGAAACTAAAGCCTTAAGCCATTGATATGACTCCACAGTGGCTCATCGATAGAAACTGTAAAGGCAAGTCAATCAATCTCGGGAGAGTCAAGCGGCCTTAAAAGTTCTTGAATCTAGCCGTTGTTCATCCAAGGCAGTATGGAACTGCCAGAAACTACTCATCAAACTAGGAGAAACACTGATCTGGATACCTGGACCTAGAGGAGCTGATGCTCTTGCGAATGCGAAGCAAGCGGCCGCAACGGCCTTCAGAGGAACCGGAACCAGTACTGGGAATCGCTTACAACACAGCTAAAGGAGCCCTCTCTGCCATCAGGAGTGAAAGCTAAACAATTTCTTCAACTTGGCCGACAACAGGTGCAGGCTGTAGTTGGCATGTACATACACTGGCCATTGTCGACTAAAAAGCCACATGAACAAGATAGGGCTTTCCGAAGAAACGGAATACCGCTTATGCTTGGATGACGAGGAAATAATGGAGCATGCTTTATGCTACTGTCCAGCAATAGAAAGAACCAGACAAACGGTGTTTGGAAATTCTCAAATTACACTTGCAGATTTGAAAACTATCCACCCCAGAAGGCCATTCGATTTCATGAAAAAGGGTGGCAGCGGAGGGCCCACTCACTCACAAACTCTTTTTAATTTAAAATATAGTGAGTGCTGTAATATTTTTTTAATTCTTACTTTGCTGCACCTCGTTAAATATGCTCATTTGTCCTTTTGAAAAAAGCATTTTTTGTTTAAATAGAACTCTCGATTTTTTATGGTTTTTCTCTCCTTATATACCTATTCAAAAAATATGCTCTTTAATTATTTTAATTAGTTTTTGGTCAATTAGAAATACAGTAAATATATCAATATAACGAATTCTGTTTAATCAATGTATTGTTATATTTAGTTAATAAATGAAAAACGATTTTATTAGATATTTTATTCCCAAAAGGATTTTATTCTCAATAAAAATTGGTAATTTTTACAGTGCGAAATATGAAGTGAATTATGCAGAAAGAACAAAAAAAAAATTAAACGCGAGGTCTCAAAATGGAAAAAGTGTTTTTAAGAGCGAAAAGCTCTATAAAGCATTTTCATTATGAAATATAGCATTTAACCAAACTAAGGTTGAATACTATTTAAAATTTCCCATATTTAGACGAATTCTGCAGAAACTTTTGCTTATGTTTTTCTTTTTAATTCTGCTGTTTGATGCAATTTTAATTTTTTGCGATTTCTATCCTTCTTACTTAGGCATTTAATTTTGTCACATGCTCGAACAGGAATAATATTTGTCAAAAAACTAATAATAAAAGACTTTTCCATTTTTTGCTAACAAAATATGAATACACGGTGTGTGAATATAGCACTATATGGATACGTTGATACTTTTTATAGATATATTTTACAATATATTGCAAATGCATCGATATTTATACTTGAATATCGCCCATCCCAACTCCTCGCACCTGAAGTTATGAATGCTGAAGCTAAGGCTTTTTCGGTCTAAAAAGTCTTTGCTATTAATACATACACATTTTTGTTATATTGATATTATAATATCAATATACCTATAGGTATATCACTTTAAAAAAAAGTATTGTTTTCTTCTGCGATACCAACATTAAAGAATTATTGCATAATATGCCTGTCTACTAAAATAAATAAAATTGATAACCGGACATTAACCGGGTTTTAACAAGAATCCTAAATTTTCCTGAAGCAACCTAATTATAAAGTCAATTATTTCCGGGCGGAGCTCGGGAGCGATGAGCGCACTTATTAATAACTGACGGCGAAGTTTCCGGAACCGTTTCAGTGGAATTTATGAAACGAATCAGTCTAAGCGGGGCTGCCTCACTATCATGGCTGATAATGGAGCCGGAGTATTTTTATCGTTCTCTTCTGTGCCCCAATTGGTCGCGGCGCGGATCCTGCCGACCCGCCATTGGCCCCGCGGAAATTGAACCGGGGAACGGAACGTGGGCTGGGGAAATGTAGGAAAGTGCACGGTCTGTATACCTTGCCCGTATAACTAAACTCGAGGTTCATATTATGTATATGAAACCGTATGAGCGAATGTATTTTTTGATTTTACACTTTGTCTGTCATTATCATTATCTATAATTGGAAATTTAATGCATACCGAATTGATGTATTGTCACATTTAAGTATCAGTCAATTATCTAGTTTACACTTTTTCTGACAAATATAATACATTTACTCTGATATTTTGACAGGCACGTCATTTGACTTTGGCATTTAAATAGACAGATCACGTGGCTGCCAAATTTTTAGATAAAAAATAAGCGAAAAATGCCATTACTGAACGCCACGCTAGATAATCATTAGAGCATAATGCATCAAAAGTGAAACTAACTATTCAATATCGTGCCGAAATATAAGAGACTTTTAAAAATTTTCCCGATTTTCTGCATGTTTCATTAAAACATCGAGTTTCTCGTATTCCCGATCTCGTACGGAAAATTATTATTAATTTTTTTTTATAGCAGAGATATCGAGGTTTACGAATCTAAAATTGTTTTTTTTTTAAATATGTAGCAGATTTTTCCATCAGCGGATAATTATAAAATCACCAATTCGGCGTTTCTAATCGTATATCGATGCGATTTTTGAAGTGAATACTACTAATTTCGGTAAAGAAGTATTCACTTCAAAACTCTCATGAAAAAGAAACAGAATAAAGAACTAAGTAGATATAAAAGCTGCTGTTAAATTTAATATACGAAATGAATAGTATGTTGTTTCAAATTAAGAACTCTAATGGGTTTTAAAATGTAAATGAAATAAAAGAAAATTAGAAAAATGGAAATATAATTCTACTTTTTTTTTAACTTCTTGATCCTTTCACGATGACGTTTCTTGCTCAAGCTTTGGCCTTAGTATTCAAGGTGTTGAATTATCCTGTTGACTGTCTCACTTATTGAGACGACCAGAATTCATTTTTATTTTCTTCGCGAAATTTCAAGAAAATCCCTAGAACTTTTAACTCCAAAATTGCCATTAAAAATTATGATTTATTGGCATTGAGGATATTTCTAAAGGTACAGGCAATACATGTAGGATGAGTTTATTGGAAACGTATAGGTTTGGTGATGTATTGTAGTTATCGCCTAGTGATTTGATTGATTAAATCGAATAATTAAAAGTGTTTAAAAAGAGGTTCCGTGAGAAAAATCATATGTATGTAGGTGGGATAAACTAAATTCCTTGAACTACAAATATAAAGTACTGATATGTTTATTATTACTACTGTTTATATTGTATATGGCCATGCACGCAAAAATATAGATCATGAAAAAGGTAATAAACATAAACAATGCATACATGCACAAACTTTTTCATATTGATCGTAAATGACACCATATTAAACGGTTTGGTAATTGCGCGGCGTTTGGTAATTTCATCTTTTTTCCCCGAGTTGCTCGAATATGTTGACACGTGATTTGACCTTGTCATTTGAATATACAAATCAAGTTCACGTAGTTCATATAATATATTGCATTTTGCGCAAATTTATATATGCTATTCTTACAAATTTCTTAGGTTGGTTGGTTTTTAGTTATGGGCTTCGCGGTTACGCATTTACCCAGAAACGACCCCTATCCAGGCTTAGTAAGAGCTGGGGCGACCCATCCCAGATTAGTTACAACTTGGTGGACAGGGATACTATTTTTTGAACCCCCAGTATGTCGAGTATATACTCCTGAAGGCTCAGACTAATTCATGCACGGCTTGTTTTAAGGTTCGAACACCACCGGCTGGACATTCGCACACATTTAAATCTTGTACATGCACGGTTAGAGTCTTATGCAAAGGGGCTTCACACAATGCAGATATAACCAGTTGCTGTCAGAGATACTTCCCATCTACGCGGGGCCCTCAGCCCCGATCTCCTTCAGATCACGTAACCACGTGCAAGAATCTGGAAGAATCCTCATAGGAATCGACCCTACATTAAGCGACCCACCCTAAACACTGTCCTAACCGGCCACGACTTCCCTTTCGAACCAACGGGGCCCCCAACGCTTTCTGCCGCGAATCACGTGCACTACCCGTGCGAAGTCAGGTTAGAAAACCAGGCTCCCTTTCCACGTCCGAACGCCGCCAACTCCAAAGCGGAAGTCTACAAATTTCTTAGATACTAGAAAATATCCTTTTCTCCCATGGTGCAAATTTTTTCCCTATAGGCCTAAAGAAATTTCCTGATCAATGGCAACACTGCCATTTTTTTAAGGAGGGCGATCTAAATAACTGGCATTTGTCAGTCTTATGCACGTGATGTGTCCTACCTTTTGCCATACGGCCACGTCGCGTCGCGTCGCGTCGTCAGGCTAAAAAGAGTACGGGCAACGAAACCGGAACGAACGTTTTCCGAATACGATAGCAGTGAAGCTTACAATTTATTACCGCTATTTATTTCCGGGACTAGATTACATGCATATAAACGTTGCAGGGAACTGGCTCCCCATTCCGACCCGACGCTTCGCAGTTCACAAAATAGCTATCTATAAAATCGCCTGCTCAGCAGCAGGAAACCTCTGTTGCAGCCAACATTTTTTGCATCATTTTAATATGGAATATTATTCTTTCCGGAGACGAGCTCGCAGCTACTACCAACAGAATACTTACATATTCTTCTTTAAAGTTAATTTGGGGATATTCACAGGGGCGCATCGAATATAATCCAATTTTTTTTAAAACAAATCAAGGCTGTCTCAAAAAATTTTCGAATACTAAGTGGTTAATTAAAAGAAAAACATTAATGACACTGAAAACAATCAAATTCAAAAGACTGGTAGTTAAATAGCCCATCAACATACTGTAACGATCGGAAAATTACAATACTTGTGTTATTGATGAATAAGTTTGAGCAGTTCCCCACCTAATTACCTACTAGAATTATCAATGTACAATTCTGATGAATTTCTGAAATATTAAATATCATTCAAAATTTTGTCAAGAATCCGAACAGTTTTTTTTGAAGGAGGTTTGTTTAAAAATTAATAAAAATTAAAAATACTAATGGTATCATAAATATATTATTAACCATATTACATAGTGTACTGTGTACTACCCCTCTGATTATTAATTGGTATGATCTCTAATTATTAATTCGTATGATCCATGAATTTACCATAAATAAGATGTTACCTACCCTTAAGCATGTGCTCCGACTACTCGTCCGCGTCGGCGCGGCCGCGGCGCCGGTGTGGGAGTGGGTCAATTATTTAGTTTTGACTAGGGCGCCACTTGTTTGAATAACTAAATTCGCAGACCTAAACTAGAAGATCCTCGGTCTTGAGAATCCTTAAGGGCGACTCAAAAATTAGATGACTACACTTGTTTGGTTGAGATATGAAAGACGGTAACGTTCGTGCAGGTTTAAGTTTATTGGATGCTCGTTAGGTTTGACGGTCAAGTGTTGTGTTTCTTCCAATAAACAAAATGGTATATACGTGTCCGCAGTTGTACACAAATAAACCTTAACGATTCCGTTTATGAAATACCATTATGTGAAATTATTATTCAAGAATAACACTTTCTATATAACAGTATTGTGCAGTAGATTCAATCCCTTCTGAGAACCGTTAGAAAACTATACTTTAATGATTTACACCATGAGGAAATATCCCCGCTGTACAGAAAATAAACGAGTATGTACAAAAATGTAAACTATATATATATTTATTTACCTAACTACGTAGGGTTTTGATGGTGGTGACGAATTGGGGCAAGGCTCTCTCCTACAGACACACCTTAAAGAAGGAAACGGCGTATTTTGTTCCGGAATCTTCCACACGTGGCCAGTTACTAAAAAGAAATCTTGACTTCAGATAAAATCCAACAAATCCACAGTCAATTAATTTACTACACAAACTGGTAACTATGCCAACTTTTCTAGCCCGAATTAAGATTATCCCCGTAAAGGCGGATTAGGAATTCTTAAACCTTTTCCTCTTCTTTGGAAAGTTTACCAAGAAAGAGAACGAGGTCAAGTCAAGATCGTCCACCTCGAACGCCAAAGTTCAATATTTAAGGGCCAGAAAAAATTCGACCGAAAGGTCAACTTTACATTGTCCTATACAACACGAGTGATGTAATTATCATTGAAGATTAACTTTTTAAAAAAGTAATTTTATTCAAAATAATTCTACACAAAAAGCTTTGACTATCAAAATAACTACGATCTGTATCTTTCGAGAATTAAATGATAAGTAAAACGTAAAATGTAATTATGTGACCTAATGATATAAAATGCCAATTTTGCTAACTTATAAATATTGTGTATACAATTAATGAAAATAATAACAATTGATCGGCAGAAAAGTTGGGTCATCGGGTTATCGGCCTGGTTGCATCACATAACTCACGTAAAAAATAACAAGATGGTTGCCACCACATTTAACATCTTCAATATGCAATAAAACGTAAGTAATGCTGGCAGGATAAAGAAAACCGACGATAAAACCACTATCGACAATAGCTTGGGAACCATCTACCAAACAACTGGGTGGCATTGCCAAATTTAGGGGACACAACGCAACCACTAAATCATCTTTCCTGCGTACATGAAGCGAAAGCTCAGACAGTCGTTTAACATCAAACTGATGGTAGCACATCAATAAATTATGTAGTTTCTTGTTGGCATGGTCCGCAAACACACCAAAATCGCACGAGTATAGCTAGAGAAGCATGTACACTTGGCAACATTCCAAGTTAGACAAGCAATAATTATTGTCACAGTCAGCTGTCTCACCTGAAGTCTGAAGGTTATCATATCAGAAACAAACGTTGACTGAATGATTACCTTTTCCTATTAAATATTGAAACAATCCAGGAAAATAACCAACAAACTCCGAAACCAATATTTCTGATATTTAATGTATGTTATCATCGAGAAGGTGATTATTCTGGAAGGTAAGAGAATTATGGAATGTTTTGAAATACACTGCTATAAATACCTGTAATTTTGAATATCTCGTCGATAGCGATTGCCAGACTACAGTACGATTTATTGATTGATCATGTGCTAAGCCAGTGAAAATGTTCATCAAGCCCGGTCAATAGTATCAAACAAAGACATATAAAAAAAGAAAAGACGGAGTAATTCATTCATAATTTATCAAATGTTTGCATGCCAACATTAGAAATATTAACGTGAAGAGGGGATAAAATAAAGAATTAAAAGATATGAAGATGGCGGTCGAAGCGCGCCAAAGATTTCACTTTTGTTTCATTTATGTACGCCCACAATGACGCGCCCGCACCATATGTTTCCCCAGGCGGGCGGAGCACCATAGGCCTAACATTTTAGGGGACACCTGTTTAAAGTTAAGGTAACATTTAAATAAGCCTGCTGTCAAGCAGAAAATAATAAGCCATCACAAAATGAATATGACTAGACACAAAAGAATAACTAAAAAAAGTAAATTTTTAGTCACAGTTCGGGAAAAAACCAATTTACGTTTAATTGATTAGGGGATTAATAGAATGGAATATTTATTAACACTTTTAGCATATACAAAAAAGAGACACAAAATACTGCACAAAAACTTGCAACTATTTAACAAGTAGTAAATAAATTATTAACAATAAAAAATAAAATATATATTCAGTATTATGTCATATCATTTGTAATAATATAATTACCTAGATGGTAAACAACAAAAGAAAACATTTAATCACGCAGATTAAAATGCACAATCAGTTAGGTCTTGTAAGATTCCATAATATTTCTTTTAATTTAATACATTTGATATTAATGAAATCTATATTTTTTTATTTGTATTTTCATTTGCCAACTTTGATATTCGACATAATGGAGTGTTTACACCGTAGTTAGTCCTATGATATGTAAGAAATATGTGTGAATTTCTAGGAGATCTTTGTGGACGATGGAGTACCACCAGCTGCAGTATAATTCCAGAGAATTGATCATATTGTCACGAATTGTATTTTTTATCGGTGACGACACGCCTTACTTAGCGTGTAGGAGAGTAACTCAGATTTAGGAACGCACTACGTCAAGTTGAGAAGAGATAATAAAGGAGACACATCGATAAAAACAATAACAAGTTTATTTACAAACAAACTTAACAACGGTTAGATTGTATACTAATAAAGGCGTGTTTAAGATTATAGATGAATTAAGAGTTTACACTATACCCAATTAATATGAAATGCATGTCTTCTCGAGGGAGGCTTAGTTCAAAGTTTGTCTAGCAAGCGACGTCACTATTTTATTAATAAAGTTTATGTGAGCGGGTTGTCTTTTATTTAGGTATTTGTTCTGATATTTATGAGGTAAGTCTTTTTAAGTTATCACAAATTGCTAAGGCACCTTCACTACTTTTTGAAACTCCCCAAAAACTATCCCTTCACTAGAAGCTCTGATACTTCATAAATTCGACTCTCTCTATACTTTTTAGTAGCCCCCGAATGCCGTATACCTATGCATACGTTCACCCAGGTTAGGTAAGGACCTGACAACCTTATACCTGTGTATAAGTGTTCTCAGTTATGGGGGTTGTGGGATAGAACAACTAGAAGTGGACGTACCTGTGTACTGTCCAGCGACCAATTGAGCGGTTTGAGAGACCCGAAAGCCTGATTAACTCGGCGTTTGCCTGCGTATTTATATGTTACAAAATGCTGATGATTGCATCATTAAGGATCCAAGTCGCTCCCGTCGACCGCTCAAATTGTTTATAATTAACAGTGAATGTTTATATAACATTTTTCAAGTTCAAGTTCGAACTTGCGACAGGGTGATATTTAATTAATGATTTTAATTAGTTCACACATTCCCCCTCCCTGATAACGTTGGTCCCCAACGTTTTAACCTGACTTATTGGCTTTAAAAGAGAGAAAACCGACCTCAATTCAAGAAGACATACTGTGTTGCACCTAAATTTATTATAATTTAATATATATTTCATCAGTGGACTTGTTCTGGCTTAGATCCACCCATTTCCATTTCATGTATGGTTTGCCTCGCTTTTTGTGCTAGTTATAGGTACATGTAACAAAAGAAAAATAGTTTTACAAGTTGTACTAACAATGTTATAATCTTATCCTATGTTTTCTTATTTGTGACGTTTTTTGTTGTCTTATTAACAAAATCATAATTTCCTAAACCCGGCTGTTTACTAGAGATGTATTATTTCAAAATTTATTTGCTTTTATGGCCAATAACGTTTTACGTCTCAATATTCATTGTGTTAATAAAGCAACTACGTGACAAACGTATTATTTAAATACGGTTCTGTTTTTAACTTATTACTAATTATATATGATAAAAACTCTCTCGATTTGATTTCTTTAAGCTTATTGATCTATTCTACCCTATATCTAGTGCAAACCTATCCGTTTTTGAAAACATCTTTTTATACTGGCTTATAATGCCATTTTTTAAAACTAGATTTTTATGTCTATGGACAATAAATTTCCTTTCATATGATATCTCCTCTATTAAGATGCGTCCATCCCAACAGAGGTGACATTAATTCATTGTCTTTATAGCTGTTAGTTTTTTTTTTGGAAAAGGTCTGTTAGTGCGGTATATCTATAAAGATAATGAATTTTTTCCCTTGGCATTAAAAAAGCAACTCATTTCGGCCCTATCTAAAAATAAATTACCTATCCTCTATTAACAATATTACGGTATGTTAAACTTATTTCCTTTTAGAATAAATTGCAAATGCCGGTCCTGTCTATATTCTGTTTAGCCAGTGTTCTTTACTTCTTATTTTTAAATCCATTATTTACAAACTTATCAAAACTATATAGTATATAGACTTTCCCGTCTATGTATAAAATATTTGCTAACATCATAGTTTATTGACTCAGTTATATTTCTTGACCTATCCAAAACTTGCTTATATGGGTATATCAAATGACACAATTTATTTTGCTGACTTAATTCAACATGCCAGTTTTGTTTAAAGCAATAAAATATATTTGCAACATATCATATGTCTTTATGAATCTTATTATTTTCTTAAGTTATCGCCTGGCAATTCAATCTTGTGCCATTTCGATGAATTAATATTAACAATGCAATGTAAATTAATAGGAAATTATACGTTACGCTTCCGTGGGTCACAGATGGCGACTGCATATGTCATTTTCGCAGATTCCTTGTGTTGCGGACTGCTTGGTTTACACAAAGTCTGGTAGATGGTGCTTGTAGCGGTCTTCATTTGCAATGCTGTCTGCCGTAGTTCGTAGTCTCGCAGACTCGGTTCATTTCTTTGTTCTTTGTTCCTCGAAAGGCGTGGTAAAATGGCGTCGACTTGATTTGTTTCTTCGTGTGTGTGTTGGCATCAGTGGCGTAGCTACCGGGTGGGCCAGGGGGGGCAAGGCCCCACGGCGCCAAGAGAAATTAGGCGCCGCTCCGAATCTATTAATATGCTAATGCTAACAATGCTCATGAGCTTAACTGAGTTTTTAAATTAATTAAATTATAATACAATCAAAGATCAAAGACCAAAATATGTATTAAACTTTTTAACCAACCAATACATTTTGTGTCAGGTATTTATTATTTATTCTATGTGGAATAAAAAAATATATCCCGGCGGCATATTTACACATCCTCACATACAATGGCACCAGGGTTCTGAAATCGGTTAGGTTTTTAAGCGTTTGTAGCGCTACAAAAGCTCACTGATTTGGGCACCTGGAACACGCTGTTAAATAATATTTCACTTTTCGCATGGCCCTCCGCTCGCTTCGCTCGCTACGGGGGCTCAAGAAAAGGGAACTAACCAGGTGCTAACCTAAACTAACCCAAGACATACCCAAAATCAAGAAAAAAACTGTTTAGAAACTTAACCTAAAAATATAAAAAAAGCAACGGGGTTTGAACCCAGGCCGCCGATAGCCGCCGAACTGAGACCTAACCATCTAGACCTCTCGACCATGAGGGCTCTTGCCGCAAATTGGTTGCATCGCGAAGACATAGCGCGATAGCTTTTGTAGCGCTACAAACGCTTACAAAACTTAACCGATTTCAGCACCCTGGTGCCGTCGTGTGTTAGGATGTGTAAATATGCATCCCGGCGCGGCGGCATTTGGTACATGCAAATTTCTAAAAACGCTGCGTAAGGCGGCATGCGACTTCAAAGACAAAAAATCCGAAAATTTCGGTCGTAAAAAGAAAGTGTTTTTTAGAGTTTCGTATTTAGGAGGTACCATTAGCCAGAGAAGTCTAAATAGCCTAGCAATACCAAGCATAGAAAATGAATTTGTCCAAAAATTTATTTTGATCAAATAATCGATCAATTTACGTCGATTTAAAACCGAAGAATGACTCCAATGTTTAATTAATTAATTAAGGTTATAGATGTTTAGTTCACGTTTATATATAAGTATGTGCCTGTTGGTTGGTTGCCGTTTATATATTTTATATTCATATTCCTGTAAATAAAAAAGCGTGTGCGCTATGTGCGCATATCAGAAGTGAAACTTCTTCAACTTAAACACCCTAGCCTGGGATTTGGTTAAAAAGTAGATATTTTTAAATGTATCACTCAATTCACAAAAAAGGAAAGGCCTAAATGAAAAAAAACTGTTCTCCATAAAAGTTTCGCTTATGTCTTGACAAGATAATAGAGCAAACCCCATATTATTATCTTGTAAACTAACAAAGATATCACAATAATTATACGCCCTAGCCTTATACATATCTTAACGGATTTGGTCAAAAAGTTGTTTTTTTTTAATATATCACTCTATTAACAAAAACGGAAGGCCTAAATGAATAAAACTATTCTTCATAAAAGTTTCGCTTATGTCTTGACAAGGTAATAATGCAAACTCCATATTTTTATCTTGTAAACTAACAAAGATATCACAATAATTAAACGCCCTAGCCTTATACATATGCTAACGGATTTGGTTAAAAAGAAGTTTTTTAAATATAGGTATCACTCAATTAACAAAAAGGGAAAGCCTAAATGAAAAAAAAACTATTCTTCATAAAAGTTTCGCTTATGTCTTGACAAGGTAATAGAGCAAATCCCGTATTTTTATCTTGTAAACTAACAAAGATATCGCAATAAACGTCCCTGCCCGTTTTCCGTTCCCTGCCAGCTCGCCCGCCGTGTGTCGGGATCGCGACCTTCAAATTTTACTCCACGCGCGCGTTAAGAAATTTCACTTCAAAAATATACGTTTAATATTATGATCTATCATTTTTTGATTAATTTGCGTATATGCACAAAATATAGGTTTGTTTTAGGCGCCAGCGGATAGGCTTGCCCCCCGGCGCCCACATTTCTAGCTACGCCACTGGTTGGCATTGGATGGGCTAAAGAATACAATCAAATATAAGTATCGTAAATATGATTTTTGGCAATATTAGATACTTGGCAAGATTTGATTTAAGGTTTGTTATTTTTTAAGTTATCTAATTCGTTGTCTACAGCTGCTGGTATTTAATTCATATATTATAATTTCTTATACTTTTTAATCTTGTAGAAATCCCTAGGCTAAGAATGAAAATACTTCTGCTAGTGATTGTTAGAATGGCTAAGTCTTGTATGGACTCGATTGGTGCTTTCCAGTAGCTCCTGACTGGTCCTGGATTGTGATTCATGCGGCATGTTCTCAAGGTAAGGTTATATATTATACATTATTTACAATTTCTTACTGATTTGCTATACACTTCTTGGTATCGCTTACATATACATTTTCCAATATATTTATTTTATTCTATGTTTCTTATATTTACTTTCCATATCTTAAGTTTTTCTTACTCAAGGCTTACTTTAAATGTATATAGGCACGCTATGTAGGTATATCTATGCTAGCTTTATGTAAATTGTGTAGGACCGAGAAACATTATATTATTATTTATATATCCACGTATGCTCTCACATATTATATAAACATCTTTTGGTTATATATTTCTCCATTATTTCACTTTATTAGCTTTACATAAACACCTTATTATGCTTTATATAAACACCTTTTGCTTATATATTTCCTCACTATGTACACTTCTTCTTTTCTCAAAAACATCTTCTTCTATATTTCTTCTCACTTTACATAAACAACTTTTCAACTTATGTCTGCTTCTTCTATATTCTTCATGCTTTACATAAACATTTCTTGCTTATGTAACATTTCACCTCGGGTACCAAAATATTTGCTTGGCTTCCTTCAACGTCAGCGTAGCTACTTCAGTCCCTATATGCTCAACTTTTCCATGCCTAAATTTTTTGCTTTGACGTTATCTTTTAGACCATCCGTCGTTGCAATTTTATTTAGACTGGAGAACACATTATTTTATAACACTTCCTCGTATACAAATATATATCTTCTGTATATACTCTCAATACACAATTTTAATGGCAACTCACATTTACTTGTGCTTTACTATATATATCTTCACATTTGCTTCACCTATTTATTTTGCATACATAGTTTACCTACTAATTTACTCGCTAATATTCTAGCTTCATTTTTCTTCATAAATCCTAGGTTCTATACTATGTTTATTTTTCTATGTAGTTTATTAACTTCCTAAGTGTGTTTATCTATATACTTGTCTTATTTACACTGGCTTTTATTATGCTATGTTTCACTATATATTTTCTATGTTTCACTATATATCTTTCTTATTTATATTTTAACCTCCTAAGTGCTTTGTATATATCATTTTCTATGAGCACTATTTACATTTTGAGGCTTCGGGTCTCTCCTAGTTTTTGTGTTTTGTTTTCTTAGTTGCTTAAATTCTTCTTTTACTTGAGTACTTGTTCCATATAATTATATTTTCTTCTCTTCGTCCTCTTCACTTGTTTCTCCTGCTTGCTCCATGGTTTCCTTTAGTTTCTCCTATACAAATCTGTTGTATTGCTCCATTTTGATGTCTGTTCCATATAATTAACTATATTTGTGTTTTTGGTACTGACTAGCACCTTCGCCAAAAATAAAGCAGCTCCCACAACGTAGTTACCTTCGTTCTTTCTTTGTTCCAGGTATGAACAAGAACCCCTAGATGGAGCTTGTGATGTCGACCGCTCATACTTCGGCGAGCGTCCGTGGATGCAGCACGCGTCCGTACTCTGTCTTTGATCACGACGGCCGTCCGTAGATGGCAGCACTTGGCCGTACCTCGGCGCGTGATTCGAAACCAATATATGCTTATTATATGTTTAGATTTTATGCAATAGCTAAACTGACCTGGCCTGCGTTTATTAAATGTTTAATTACTTAATGATTTACTTGATTTTGATGTTTAATTGAAGTTATTACTGTTGTTGTGACGTAGATTCATTAAGATGGCGGCACTAGGCCCAATTAACACTAAATTGCTTGGCGTCACTATTTTGCATGTGACGTAGATGAATTATGAGTGTCACGACGCTCAAATCAAATCACTTGGCAAGCGAGGGTGGCTTATTTTAAAGTTTATTTGGCATAGTGACGTCACTATTTTATTAATAAAGTTTATGTGAGCGGGTTGTCTTTTATTTAGGTATTTGTTCTGATATTTATAAGGTAAGTCTTTTTAGGTTATCACAAATTGCTAAGGCACTTTCACTACTTTTTGAAACTCCCCAAAAACTATCCCTTCACTAGAAGTTCTGATACTTCATAAATTCGACTCTCTCTATACTTTTTAGTAGCCCCCGAATGCCGTATACCTATGCATACGTTCACCCAGGTTAGGTAAGGACCTGACAACCTTATACCTGTGTATAAGTGTTCTCAGTTATGGGGGTTGTGGGATAGAACAACTAGAAGTGGACGTACCTGTGTACTGCCCAGCGACTAATTGAGCAGTTTGAGAGACCCGAAAGTCTGATTAACTCGGCGTTTGCCTGCGTATTTATATGTTACAAAATGCTGATGATTGCATCATTAAGGATCAAAGTCGCTCCCGTCGGCCGCTCAAATTGTTTATAATTAACAGTGAATGTTTATATAACATTTTTCAAGTTCAAGTCCAAACTTGCGATAGGGTGATATTTAATTAATGATTTTAATTAGTTCACAATATTATTATCTATTTTAAATAGAGTGCAACATTAAAAAGTTGCATAATATCATCATAGTTACATTATATGTTATACCCAATTTATATGCAATAAACCTCAGCTTTTGTTTGCACTCTTTCAACTTCATTTTTACTGGTAGAATAGTATGGACACCATACTGGAACTGCATATTCCACTACAGATCCAACAATAGCACAAAATAAATCTTGCAACATATATTATTGAAATCTTTCAAAGTACGAATCATAAAACCTAACATTTTTAATGCACTGTTTACAGCCATCTGTATACGATCCAAAAATTTTAATTTAGAATCAAACCAAATGCCTAAGTCCGTAACCAAGAAGATTCTTTCTAAATTAGCCGAATTAACATTATAAGTGCAATGGATAGGATTATTTTTCCTAGTAAAAGAAGTAACTCTACATTTTTCGACATTTAAGTATAAATAATTTTATTACACCATTCAAAAAGTTGATCGATGTCATGCTGTAAATCTACTGTATCTTTTAAACAATTTATAATTTTATAGAATTTAAATCCGGACGGTTTAAGATAGAAAAATGTCTAAATTTATAAAAAAAAATTGACAGCTAACAGCACTTAAAATTTATATGGCAGAATAGCTCCTAAAAAGTTAAGAGGGAAAGTTCAAACCGTAATTCTGTAACTGTTTGAGTTTTATGACATGTTAAAGATGAAAAATTGTCAATTTTAAAAACGCCCCTATGTTGTTTTGAATGGTAATAGAACCGTCTAGTATTATGAAATCATAACGTACTCAATGATACGATTGAAATGAGGTATAGCAAGACACACCTTTCTATTTAAAAGTTCCAACATGGCGCTCGTCCGCCATTTTAACCATTGCTATTGGGTACGCCTACATTTTGTAACAAACAAATGAGCTTTTTAAAAGATAGTAAGGGGGGAAGGAGGTACATTAAAGACGCGCACTGTTTTCTCATATACATGCTTTTAATATGACGACCATCAACTGTTCTTTTTTACAGCAATGTGTAAAATGGATTAGATCTTTATTTGCATAAGGAAATTCCAATAATATATTGTGCAACAAGTGTTGAAAATAACACTTTTCACACGAGTGTGAAGTTTGATGGCACGAGCTGTAGGCGAGTGACATAAATCACACGAGTGTGAAAAGTGATTTTCAGACGCGTTGCATACTATATTTTTTCTACGACTGCAAATAATATTGATATTATATAATATTTATTATAATATTAGATCAAGCATTTTGTCTTTAAATTAAAATATTTATAGTTTACAAAGACCATACAAATACTTCTACAGCAATTTGTTTAACTAGTTGATGAGTAGGTATTGAGATGCCAGGGCTGGGACGACGCCCTACTCGGGGCGTCCTATTAGGGTTTCGTCCTTAGTTTTTTGATTTATTCTTTTCATATCTTTGGAAAAAGGCACCATTCACCGGCGGTCTCCTGTTATGGCTTTGCCCTCTATCGGGGACCCATTTTTTACATATTCGAAAAAGGGAGCATCCGGGGATGAAGCCCTAAATTGGGGCTCCTTTAGGCCAAAAGCCCTGAAATGGGGCCCTTGGTACGGGGCCCATCTTTCACAAATTTTAAAATGGGGCCCTCGAGGGGCGAAGCTTTAAAATAATAGCAACAAACGTGTTTTCTTTTAGTTTGTAAAACCGCAGTTTATGCCTATTCTTTATATTTTTTAGTTTGCATTAAAACTAAAACAATGTTATACATTTTACACTCATAAAGTTTAAAAGTTTGATGATTATAGCTCGAAAACGAAATGTCTCTGAAAAACATGAGTTTAAAGCCGATATCAACGTTCCAAAATATAGTTAACTACCTAAAGATTGTTCAAAACGTTGATCGTAAGTACAAATGTACTTTTAAAATATTTTTTCTTCAAACGTCAGTAAATCCTTCATTACTCGACTGTGTAGGCGGCCGTGAAGTTTCGTTTTTCCTCCGCCGGAGCTTTACTTTTCACTTTTCCGCCGGCGGAGGTAAAA
>MU184397.1:123461-137647 GCA_016904865.1 Pissodes strobi | reverse complement strand
GGTGATCGGAAAAAAATCAAGCTACAAAATGGTAAATGAAAATTTTAATAACAGAAATGTAGATGAAATTTAGCTTTAATTAATAATCAACCATATAACCATTTTTTGGCCGTTACAAAATACAAATGTTTTATTTATCGTCACATGATACTAGTAATTAGGAGTTATCAGTATAATACCTATTGCTACTTAACCTTGTGCGCGTCTACCATGGTATACGTCCTTTCTCTCATTCCAAAAGACACTGAAATCAAAGGATATTGCCAAACAAGACCATCAACTTATTGCAATGAGATGCGGATGTAAATTACTGGATTATAACCGGAATTAATTGCATATTATGCACTGTGCCCTATATGTGGGGCTTTTAAGTAATAACAAATCTCACAACTATTTTTTGTTTGCCATTCTTGATAGAATGGTGGTCGAAAAACAAATCAAGTAGCAAAATGACAAATAAAAATTTTAATAAGAGAAATGTAGATGAATTTCAGCTTTTATTAATAATCAACCATATAACAATTTTTGGCCGTTACAAACTACAAATGTTTTAATATTTATCGTCACATCATAATAGTAATTAAGAGTTTAGTATAATACTTATTGCTACTAAACCTTGTGCGCGTCTACCATGGTACACGTGTCCGCAGTTGTACTTTCTCTCATTCCGAAAGACAGTGAAATAAAAGGATATTGCCAAAACAGACCACCAACTTATTGCAACGAGATGCGGATGCACATTATTGGATTTTAACCGGAATTAATTGCATATTATGCACTGTGCCCAATATGTGGGGCTTTTAAGTAATAACAAATCTCACAACCATTTTTTGTTTGCCATTCTTGACAGGATGGTGATCGTAAAAACAATCAAGTAGCAAAATGGTAAATAAAAATTTTAATAAGTGAAATTTAGACGAAATTCAGCTTTAATGAATAATCAAACATATAACCATTTTTTGGCCGTTACAAGCTACAAATGTTTTATTATCTATCGTCACATGATACTAGTAATTAAGAGTTATCAGTATAATACCTATTGCTACTAAACCTTGTGCGCGTCTACCATGGTATACGTGTCCGCAGTTGTACTTCTTTCTCTCATTCCGAAAGGCTGAAATAAAAGGATATTGCCGAAACAGACCATCAGCTTATTGCAACGAGATGCGGATGTACATTACTGGATTTTAACCAGAATTAATTGCCCAATATGTGGGGCTTTTAAGTAATAACAAATCTCACAACCATTTTTTATTTGCAATTCTTGACAGAACGGTGATTGAAAAAGGTAGCAAAATGGTAAATATAAATTTTAATAAGAGAAATGTAGATGAAATTTAGCTTTAATTAGTAATCAAACATATAACCATTTTTGGCCGTTACAAGCTACAAATGTCTTATTATCTATCGTCACATCATACTAGTAATTAAGAGTTTTCAATATAATACCTATTGCTACTAAACCTTGTGCGCGTCTACCATGATATACGTGTCCGCAGTTGTACTCCTTTCTCTCATTCCTAAAGACACTGAAATAAAAGTATATTGCCAAAACAGACCGACAACTTATTGCAATGAGATGCGGATGTAAATTACTGGATTTTAACCGGAATTAATTGCATATTATGCACTGTGTCCAATATGTGGAACTTTTAAGTAATAACAAATCTCACAACCATTTTTTATTTGCCATGCTTGACAGAATGGTGATCGAAAAAATAATCAAGTAGCAAAATGGTAAATAAAACTTTTAATAACAGAAATGTAGATGAAATTCAGCTTTAATAAATAATTAAAAATATAACCATGTTTTTGCCGTTACAAGCAAGGACAGGGTGATATATACAGGGTATCTCACGGTGGTGGTACCTTAGACGATTCTGGAGAACCATTAAATTCTGAAAATTTGGTCGTTTACATAAACGGATATGCTCTACCATGCTAAATTATTTTCGACAATGCACTATTGCCGCTTCTACTAAAAAGTAAAAGCAACTGTAAAATTTTAAATGTAACACCCTGTATATTATTGCATATTTGGATTTTACGGAAAATTCTAGACATATTTCATGAATAATGTCCTAAACCTATCTCCAATTGTTTTTGAAATATTGACAGTTGAAAATCGACCATTTAACAAGTTTGGCAGCCTGTGAAATCTAAACGTCTAAAGATAGAGCAAAATGGTTTGCACTCTCCTGTCTTGATTTTTCATAAGCTATCGTTTGACACTAATTTTTTATTTAACCAGAGGTTAAGAAATTCCGGTTAAATTTAACCTCTGGTTAAATCTAAAGTTGGTGTCAAACGATAGTTTATGAAAAACGAAGATGGGAAAGTGCAAACCATTTTGCTCTATCTTTAGCCGTTTAGATTTTACAGGCTATCAAACTTGGTAAATGGTCAATTTTCAACTGTCAATATTTCAAAAACAGTTGGAGATAGGTGTAGGACATTATTCATGAAATATGTCTAGAATTCCCCGCAAAATCCAAATATGTAATAACATGCAGGGTGTTCCATTTAAAATTTTACAGTTGCTTCTACTTTTTAGTAGAAGCGGCAACACTGCATTGTCGAAAATGCAAGGTAGAGCATATCCGTTTATGTAAACCACCAAATTTTCAGAATGATCCGTTCTGTGGTTCTCCAGAAACGTCTAAGGTACCATCCACCGTGAGACACCCTGTATATATTTAGTAGCTTGTCCATTTTAGTAGTTCACACTTGCCCTCACCCTCTAAACGTTGGCCCCCAACGTTAACACGACCCCTATTGCTTTAAAAAGGAAGACCTTAGTTCGAGGAAACATATTGCATACTACACCCATACAAGGTATATATTTCAATACATTGTTTTATACAGTTCTCTGTCTAACGCATTGATCTTATGACACAGTTTTTGTCATTTTACTCAGTTATGTTTAAAGATATTGGGCTCAAACCCGATATATTCGGAATCAGTAAAGAACGGGCTATCCGATAAATAAACCATATAGGTACATGGTGTGCTATTTAAAATAATGAAGTTGATGTTTATTTTTTGCAAACTCAGTTGTCAATTAATTCAAATAATGATTTTAGTTATCATTCAAAAATACTCTCCCATTAATTACGGTCAAAATCAAGCAATTTTCGTTCTCCTTTCGTGTAGTAATTTGACCATCTTGTTTGACAATATCCATTTATCCTTCATTTCAGTGCCCTTCAGAAAGAGAATAGGGAGCCACACAGGTGCTTATCTTATCTAAAAACAGGTGATAGTATTAGATGGGTTTCAGATACTTAAATTCTAATTTTGTTTTGGAAATAGGCTCAAAGACGAACGTGGCCTTGTAGTTAAACGATGTTATAAAATATGTACCTTGTATGGGTGCAGTAGATTCTTAGGGCACGGTTTTTGTCCTTTTGCTCGCTTAGTTTTGAAGATAGAGGTATCAAACCCGATATATTCGGAATCAGTATCGAATAGGTTATCCGATAAGCGAACTATATACAGGGTGTTCCATTTAAAATAACGAAGTTTATGTTAATTACCATTTTTTTTAGCACGCTATTTTTTACCATTGTCGCTTTGATAATATTACCAAAATGTTTTCTTCCAATTTTTATGTAAAGTCCTGTTAACGAATATAGCACCAAACCATGACATTTAAAAGTCTGCCATCATTTCAACACCCTGTATAAATGAAACGGAGATCAAAATTTTACCTCCCCGGATACCCAAAATTCTTTGAAATAAATGGGAAAAAAATGAAAAAAACGTAAAAAATTGTTATAAAGTTAATAAAAGTATTATAAAACGAAATATGAAGAAAAAAATAATAAAAAAAAGTTAGAGAAACGCGGTTTTCGGCGAAAAAAAAAGCGAAGGAGCAGCTACGGGGTCGGGAAATACAATGCTTTATGAAAAAAACAAAATTTTTGTTAAAAATTGGAAAAAATTGAAAGAAACAAAAAAAAAATGTTCGAAAAGTTAATAAAAGTATTATAAAACGAATTTAAAAAAAATAATGATAATAAAAAAAAGTCAAAGAAACGTGGTTTTCGGCGAAAAAAAAGTTGAAAAAAAGGAAAAAAAAATTAAAAAAGTGTGTATACCGGGGGCAAAAGTTGAGAAAAAAAGCATAAAAAAAATCAATTCCTAATATCTCTTTCAGAAGTTTCACTTCATATGTGTGCTTATAAAGGTGAGGTACATAATTCTTTTTTCACCTATTGTCGATATCCCCCATTAATAATGGCGCACGCAAAGTTTAACTTTGCGCACGCTTGCAGAAATATATTTTCGCGCCAGTCCTACTGGTGGCTGGCTCAGTTGGATAGAGAAGCGGCCCGAAGCATGCGTGGTCCCTGGTTCGAATCCAGTAGCAGCTAAAACTTTTTTTTAATTAGGACACACGTGAAACCCGACTATTTACGAAATGAAGTGCATAAATTAGTTCTTTTTTTAAATAAAAATACCAATGCTACTTACCAAGAGAGTTAGTGTTTGCAATCTGGGTGTTTATCGACGTATTCGGATCAAAATTCATAGATTTTCGCACGTTGTTATTACATTCGGTTTTGTGCTTGGCCAAGTTGGCCCTTTGTACGTAGGATCCGCATTTGTAGGGACACGGCATTAGCACTTTGGAACATAGCGTTGTGTGCCCCTAAAATTCACGCCACATTAAACAAAAATAATGACATTACCAACGAGATAGCACAATTTGGCAACAATGCGAATGAAAAAAGTATTTGGTTGGCTAATTTTAATAGCTAACGAGATGCCCTTAAAAAAATTTCGAAAATGGCACAACTGTTCGCATATATTAGTTTATATTGTAAATACAGAGACAAAATCCCATAAAAAGGTGTCATTTTCACTTAAAATCGACCAATACTTTTCAGGTTGTTCCATTTATTTTGGACAAATTTTAACATATCGTTTACTAAAAATGAAACGAATTAGTGATGTTCATGCGGTGTGTGCTCTTTAACACGTGACAGCCTAAAGTCTTTTTAAACCCAAGCCATTTAATTATTATTTGCTATACGGTGTGTCCCAGAATCTATTTCCAAAACCACTTGACCGATCGCGAACTAACTCAAACTTTCCCCATTTAACTTTTGGTGTAGGTATAATAGGAGCCGAGTATAGAGAAGCGAATCTGGGACACACTGTATATATAAGGGCGTATAGTTACCATTTCGGTTTCGTTTTCGATCAGTTGATTGCAAAAGTAGCAGGTAAACTGGCGTCTATTGTTATTCATGACTGATTCACGCAAACACACACGAAAGCAAACTGAGGTACCAACGAGATTAAACAACGTTTCACGATAGATAAGATAAAAGCGCGAAATTTCGTGCTGATAATGCATCGTGTAAAAGTATGATTGATAATAATAATAATAATAATTAATTCGGATATGAAAGTCATTATCGGGGCTTGGCATCAGTAGTAAGTAGGTACTTTTTACGACTATTTTTATGTCAAGGCTTTTCAGAACCTAAAACATAAATAACTATTTTAGATAAGTGCAATAATTTACTTACCTGACGCATGTTTTGCTATATTCGTTAATAAGGACTGTAGTTGTAAATTCTTTAAAAAATTTTGGTAATATGCCACGCTCTTCCTGATCTTCTAATTTTATCCATCGGTCTTCACCACAGATTAGAAGAAACACAGCAAAAGAAAACTTGTTATTAAAAGTTGAAACTAGAAAAGAAGCTAACCAAGTAGTTAATTACAGTTAAAAGAAATCGATAACTAATTGCTATACCAAAGACATGATTACTGTACTGACAGAGAAACTTAACGAAGAGAGTGATTGATTAAATATAATAAGAAACTATTTTACGATATGTAATTAGCAAAAAGAAAGAAAAAGGAAGTAAAGTGAACGAAAATAGGCATTTCCTTGATTTAACGCATTGTAATCACATTATTACTAGTTAATACAACGTCCTAGTGGGCTCAAGAAGTGCAAACGGAACATGATCATATTTCGGGTTATTAATTATTTAATCAATGACCCAAAACATGATCATGCTCCGTTTACACTTCTTGAGCCCACTAGGACGGTATATTAACTAGGAATATTGTGATTTCAATGCGTTACAATAAAGACAATATGATGTAAATGCTATTCAAATAGTAATTTTTAATTAATTAAGAAAGTTAAAGGGAAACTAAATTAGCGCTAAAGTCTTAAATAAAATGCACCGAAATTATTTTACTTAATAGAGAGGAACGAGGAACTACGGCTAGAAAATGACTCTTCTACAGCTGCCTACACGTCGGTCAAACACAAGCGACTTCTTGGATCGAAGAAGGAAGGAAGGAAGGACTTTTCGCGTAATAAAAAAAAAACTGTAAAATCCAAGGCAAGGAACATTTACATGCAGAGAAACCATAAAATAACTAAAGAAAAATCAATATTAATGCAAAGAACCACAGCAAAAAAAATTGTTATTAAAAATTAAAACTACAAGAAACTAGCTAAGTACTCAATTAGAGTCAGCAGAAAACATTTACTAATCGCTATAGCAGAGAATTATTAACCAAAAAAGTTGCTGATTAAATAAAGAAACACGTTAGTCAATCGTTGAACGAAAAATAAATCACTAAGATAAGTAGACGAAATGTAGCAAAATAAAAAAAAACAAGCAAAGTGAACGAAAATAGACGTTAAATAATCCTTTACCCAAAGCATGATCATGTTCCGTTTACACTTCTTGAGCCCACTAGGACGTTATCTATTAATAATATCCTAATTACTAAGCTAGTATGATGTAAACGCTATTCAAGATTATTAAGAAACTTTAGATCTGGCTTAAGTTAAAGAGAAATTAATTAAGCGCTAACTAAAGTATTAAATAAAGTATACCGAAATTGTCTTACTTGGTGGAGAGGAACGAAAGAGGAACTCCGACTGGAAGAAGGACTATTCTACACGGGGCGGTCAAACACAAGAGACTTCTTGGGTCAATGAAGGAAGGATGGAAGAACTCTTCGCGTCATGAAAAAAACTATGTGCCTCACCTTTATAAGCACACAACTTAAATAAAATTTCTGAAAGAGATATTAGGAATTGAGTTTTTATTTTTTTTAGCTTATTTTCTCAACTTTTGTCCCCGGTTTTTTTTTACTTTTCTCAACTTTTTTTTGCCGAAAACCGCGTTTCTCTAACTTTTTTTTATTACTATTCATTTATTTTGTTTATTTCGTTTTGTAATACTTTTATTAACTTTCCGAACAATTTCTTTTTATTATTTGGATTTATAATACCTTTATTAACTTCCCGAACAATATTTTGTTTTTTTTTATTTCGTTTTATAATACTTTTATTAACTTTCCAAAATTTTTTTTACGTTCTTTTCACTATTTTCCCCTAAATTCAATTTTTTTTATTTTTTTCCATAAGGCATTTTTTTCTTCCGATGCTCGCCATTATGTAGGTGAACTCCTTCGCCTTTTTTTCGTCGAAAACCGCGTTTCTCTAACTTTTTTTTTATTAACGTTTTTTTCTCTTATTTCGTTTTATAATACTTTTATTTACTTTCTGAACGATTTTTAAAGTTTTTTTCAATTTTGTCCCATTTTTTCGAAATGAAACTTCTCAAACAGATATTAGAAATTGAGTTTTTTTTGCTCTTTTTTCAACTTTTGCTCCCGGTTTCAACACTTTTTTTTTAATTTTCATATTATTTTTCTTCAACTTTTTTTTGCCAAAAACCGTGTTTCTCTAACTTTTATTTTTATTATTATTTGTTTTTCTTTATTTCATTTTATAATATTTTTATTAACTTTCCAAACAATTTTTTTTATTATTTCTTTTTCTTATTTCGTTTTATAAAACATATTAACTTTCCGAACATTTTTTTACGTTCTTTTAATTTTTTTCCCATTTTTTAAAGTTTTGAGTCTTTTTCATCAAGCATTTTTTTCTTCTCATGTTTGCCATCCCCGACATCGTAGCTGAACTCATTCGCCTATTTTTCGCCGACAACCGCGTTTCTCTGACTTTTTTTTTGGTTTTTTATTTTTTTTTCTTATTTCGTTTTATAACACTTTTGTTGACTTTCTGAACTTTTTTTTACGTTTTTTTTTTAATTTTTCCCTTTTTTTCGAAATGAAACCTCTGCGAGAGATATTAGGATTTGTTTTTTTCAACTTTTGCTCCTGGTTTCGACACTTTTTTTTAAATTCATTATTCTTTTTTTTTTCAGCTTTTTTTGCCGAAAACCGTGTTTCTCTAACCTTTTTTTATTATTATTTGTTTATTTTTATTTCGTTTTATAAAACTTTTATTAACTTTTTCTCATAAAGTATTTTTTTCTTCCCATTTGTGCCATCCCCGACCTCGTAGCTCGTCCGCCTTTTTTTCGTCGAAAACGGCGTTTCTCTAACTTTTTTTTTTTTCATTTTATAATACTCTTTTTAACTTTCCGAACAATTTTTTACGTTTTTTTAAATTGTTTCCCTTTTTTTCGAAAATTTTTGTGTATCATGGGAGGTGGGGAGTATAAATTGAAGAAAAATTAATATTGTTACAAATGGGTCAACTGCAGTGCGGTGTTGTCAATTTACATTTTCTCCAATTTAGGGAAATTTTGAACAGCAAAGTCTCGACTCTCTAGGGCTTCAAATATAACGGACTTAGGTCCTTTTATCCGGAACTAGTACGTTATATTTTTGAAGCTGCCCCGGTATATCGAAAAATTCGACGCAGACTTACAGGAATGCTAGCGTATTCGAGAAGATTCTACACCTCTGAAATTACCAGGGACCGTCGCATCGAAAGTGCGGCTATGTAAGCACGAATACGTGGAAAGTATTGAAGTGAAATAATCCAACTAATCGTGTTGTAAACGTTGTCTCGTAAATAAAGTTGTATGTAGTCCTACTTATTAAAAATAATACAGTGGCATAACATTTTGGTGTCAAAAGAGTGCCAATAAGTGAAGAATTTGACTGCTAATAGTGGTGCGTACAATAGTTAAAATAAGTTGATGTCTACGTTTATGGACAACCCGGAACAAGCCAATCGAAAACAGGAAAAGGAGGACCGGAACAATACAAAAAAAACGGAGAAATAAAGAAAAACAGGAAGAATGAAACCTGCTTGCGAAACATTTTCACGAACAGGACACCAAGAAGAAATTGTAGTTGTAAGTCAGGAAAAGTGGTACATGTCGAGAGTCAAGGACCCACCTCCTTGCAAATTGCCCGAACAGCCTTAAAGGAAGAGACAAGTTAGATTTTCCCTAACTTAGGAACATCTTGCTTATTCTGGCAACATCACATTGAAGTGTCTGGCGACGGAGTTAGGCACTTTTACCCAAAGGCAAAAATCGCACTTCTACTTTCAGATCTGCCCCGGTATATCAAAATATTACGATGCATACTTCCAGGAATTCTACGATATTTCAGAAATCGAAGAGATTTTACACTTCTGGAACTATCCGGGACTTCCGCTATGACGACGCAGAGAGTAGAGAGTAGAACGAATTGAAGTGAAATAATCGGACTAATCGAGTTGTAAACTTGTCCGGGATTGTTAGAGTTTCGTTATATTGAGTTTAATGAGTCTTGTAATTTTTGTGATTAAATACATTTGTTTTTGTTCTAAGAAGAGGGTCATTTAACAAAAAAAAACAGTGGTGTTCAATACTAAAATAAAACAATTTAAAATATATATTTAATGTGTATTTAAAATAGTCAAATTAAAAATATAAAAAATATAGCAAAGTATTGTGCAAAATTAATACAAATTCCACCGTTCTTCTATCATTTTTAATGAGTTGCATGCCTGGTAGTGTTTATATACAGTATGTCTTCAAAACAAACGAATTTAATTTAAAAAAAACTTTAATAAATATTTGTACTACTCACTAAAAACACAAATAACACATTATTTTCAATTTTTTCAGTCACATCTCTTAAAAAAATTCTTACACCTATAAATTAACGCATTACCTATTCCTAACCTTAACGTTACTGACATATTTCAGTTCTTTTTTATATTTTAATTTCTTTAAGGTTGATCGAAATTATTGGCTCACTTTGTACAGGGTTTTCATTAATATAAGCACGACGGCGCGCAAATTAGAAATTCTGCTCGAACGACAAAGAAATCAATTCCAAAGAATTTATCTACTTCAAGTTTGAAATTTTGATTTTAAACTTGGAATTGGGGCTTCAAACTCAATATTCGTAGTTTAAGCTTCATCTTGAAGCCCCATTTCCAAGTTTTAAATAAAAATTTCAAACTTGAAGTAGATAAATTCTTGAGTTTCACCTTGTAATTCGTTAGAATTGATTTCTTTATCGTCTCAAAATTAGTTGAATTTTGCAATTTGGAGTCTAAACTAGGATATCTATTAGAAATATAAAAAATAAATCTAAAAATTGAAGTCAGTATTTCAAGTTTCAATATTCAATTTCGGACTCAATATCGGGATTTCTAATTAGAATTGGGAATTTCGACATAAAACTCGAACCTTTGAGTCCTAATTCCTATTAGAAATTTCATTTTTTCAATTCAAACTCGATTTTCTGTATTGAAAATCGTAATTGCCAGTACAAATTTGAAATTCTGCACGAACGATAAAAAAATCACTTCTAAAGATTTACGAGTTGAAACTCAAGAATTTACCTACTTCAAGTTTGAAATTTTGATTTAAAACTTGGAATTAGTGCTTCAAAGTCGGTATTCAGTCTTTAAGCTTCATTTTTAAGCTTGAAGTTCCGACATTTTGAGTTTAAACTCAGAAATATACTTGAAATTCCGACTAACATGTTTACTAACCCCAACATAGTTAACATTTACTGGTTTTATCTATAAATTTGGTCTCTGAATTAGTTGAATTTTACAATTTGGAGTCTAAACTAGGATATCTACTAGAAATTTACAAAATAAATTTCAAAATTCGGAATTTTAATTGAGGATTATATTGTTTGAAGTCAGAATTTCAAGTTTCAACATTCAATGTCGGGCTCAATATCGAAATTTCTAGTTAGAATTGGGAATTTCGACGTAAAACTCGAACTTTAGAGTCCAAATCCCTATTAGAAATTTCAGTTTTCCAGTTTAAACTCGATTTTCTGTTTTGAAAATCGTACTTGCGAGTACAAATTTGAAATTCTGCTCGAACGATAAATAATCAATTCCAAAGAATTACGAGTTGAAACTGAAGAACTTATCTACTTGGATATTTTGATTTTAAGCTTGGAATTGAGGCTTCAAGCTCATTATTCGAAATTTAAGCTTAATTTTTGAGCTCGAAGTTCCGAAATTTTTAGCTTAAACTTCAAAATAAATTTGAAATTCCGGCTAACAATTATCGGTTTTATCTCTAAATTTGGACTCAGAATTAGTTCAATTTTGCAATTTGGAGTCTAAACTAGGATATTTATTAGAAATATAAAAATAAATTTCAAAATTCGGAATTTTAATTGAGGACGAGTCAGAATTTCAACTTTAATATTCAATTTCGGGCTCAATATCGAAATTTCTAGTTGTAATTGGGAATTTCGGCATAACACCCGAACCTTTCAGTTCAAATCCCTATTAGAACTCAATTTTCTGTATTGAAATTGAAATTCTGCTCGAACGATAAAAAATCAATTCCAAAGAATTACGACTTGCAACACAAGAATTTATCTACTTCAAATTTGAAATTTTGCTTTTAAACTTGGAATTGGGGCTTCAAACTCAATATTCGGAGTTTAAGCTTTATCTTTGGATTGAGCCAGAAATTCCAAAATTTTGAGTTTAATGTCAGAAATAAACTTGAAATTCGGAATAACCATTATCGGTTTTATCTCTAAATTTGGACTCAGAATTAGTTGAATTTTGCAAGTCGGAGTCTAAACTAGGATATCTATTAGAAATTTACAAAATAAGTCTCAAAGTTCGGAATTTTAATTGAGGATTAACTTGTTTGAAGTCAGAATTCCAAGTTAAAACGTTCATTGTCGGGCTCAATATCGACATTTTTAGTTGGAATTGGGAATTTCGACATAAAACTCGAACCTTTGAGTCCAAATTCCGATTAGAAATTTCAGTTTTTCCAATTTAAACTCGATTTTCTGTATGGAAATCGTAATTTCGAGTTCAAATTTGATTTTTTAATCGTTTGGGTAAAATTTCACTGCTCGAGGGATAAAAAAATCAAATCTAAAGAATTGCGAGTTATCTACTTCAACTTTGAAATTCTGAGTTCCAACTTGGAATTCCGACTTCAACCTCAATATTTAGCGTTTAAGCTCCATCCTCGAGCCAGGAATTCCGAATTTTTAAGTTTCAAATCAAAAATAAACTTGAAATTCGAACTAACGGTTATCGGAGTGGTCTCCAAATGTAGACTTAGGATTCAAAGTTGAAATTCGTAATTTTGGTCTAAACTTCCATTTTTACTAGAAATATGAAAATAAATCTCAAAATTCGGAATTTAAATTTGATTGTGTGATTTGGAGTCAGAATTCCAAATTTAAATATTTAATTTCGGGCTCAAGATCGAAATTTCTAGTTAGAATTGGGAATCCAAATTTGAAATTCTGCTTGAACGATCTTATGTATTAAATAAATAATTTTGGTATCGTCATAAAGTAAAGTAATTTTTCCTTAAAATTATTTCAAAAATATTTGTCTCGCCCTTAGAACTTTGATAAATATTTTCTTGATTTTATTTTGTTACACTTATTATTATCGTTATTTTATGTTGCATAACACATAACTCGAAACGAATTTAATTTAAAAAAAAGTTAATAAATATTTGTACTACTCACTAAAAACACAAATAAAATAGCATTTTCATATTTTCGTTTCACTTTAAGTAAATATATGTAACAATGACAACATTCACATTTCTAAAAATATATCTTACGTTGTCGTTTTGTATTTTAATTTTTTTTTACAAAATTGTTGACTAACTTTCTGCAGAGTTTTCACTAATATTTTGACACTTAGGATTGCAGAAATCACTAGACAGCGTCCAGTAAAAAAACTCTACACGTAATAACAAACATCTTTTTGTCAGTAGTTACGTCACCGTAATTACAGGGTCGAATCAAAAAATAGTTCAATAATTACTTTATAGGTGAATTAACGTTACGACACTCGCAGCTCGTATGATTTTCAGCGGTAATCGGTAATACGTCTCTTTCACCGTAATCGTCGTAATATTCCAAGAGGATCCTGATGGTTTCTTTGTCCTTTGGTGCGCATACGTGATTGGATGCGAAGCAACAACCTGCCCTACGACATCGGTGCAGTACCACGAAGGGATTGATAAACTGGAAAAAAAAGGACGTAGGTAAGTAATATGGAATTCTATGTTATTACTTTCATTCATATGCAGTCCTGAATAAGCACTAGTCAAACGCTTGTTGTCAGTGGCGTACAATAAATAGTGTGGTATAAATATATGAAGTTTCCCAAATATTTGACTTATTAAATGCTAAATATTTTGGTTTTGGTCCACTCTGTATGTATAATAATTTAAGGTGCCAACATCAAAGTCTAGATTAAGTACATTTGTATAGAATGACTGTATCCAAAGCAACATCAAACAATCCAGCAGTAAAATATTGCTAGATATATTCATAAAGAAAATGCATAATTTTGGGACCAATCTCAACTATTAATATTTCTAGTTTGAGTTAAACCACTCTGTATGTAAAAATATTTTAAGGCGCCTAACAAAAAATCGAAACAATCCAAAAAATTATCAACCACAGTTAAATATCGCTAGAAATATTTAAAATATATATGACTGAGTTTGGGACCAAACTCAACACGTAATAGCTCTAGATTGGGTTAACGCAATTATGATTTACATAAAGTATGTTTAAATCAGAAAGCTAACGTCTATAAGATGCAATTTGGGACCAAACTCAACTATCATTAACTCTAGATTAAATTAACATAATTTAATGTCGTTTTAAGGGCTAAAAAGTTCAACCACTTTGTATATAAGGCGCCTAGCTCACCATCTAGATTTAAAAAAACTGATCCTGTCCTAAATATCATCAATCAATCCATAGACATATATTGCTAGAAAATGTTTAAAAAATATATACAAATTTGGGACCAAAATCAACTTGTAATAAAAAGAGTTAACGCAATTAAATGCCATCTTATTTGCTTAAAAGTATGTTTAAATCAGAAAGACAATGTCTAGAATATGCAA
>MU184397.1:110019-123451 GCA_016904865.1 Pissodes strobi | reverse complement strand
TCCATAGAAATATATTGCTATAATATATACAAATTTGGGACCAAATTTAACATGTAATAGATTGCCTTAACGCAAATAAATGCAATTTTTCTCGCTTGAGAGTAAGTTTAAATCAGAAAGCCAACGTCTATAAGATGCAGTTTGGGACCAAACTCAACTACCATTAACTCTAGATTAAATTAAGGGCATTTAACGTCGTTTTAAGTGCCAAAAGGTTCATTTTTAACCACTCTGTATGTAAGGCGCCTAGCCCACAATCTGGATTAAAAAAACATATCCTGTCCTAGAAATTATCAATGGATCCATATAAACATATTGCTAGAAATATTTAAGAATATGTATACGAATTTGGGACCAAACTCAAAACGAAATAGATTGAGTTAAAGCAATTAAATGCGATTTTATTCGCCTAAAAGTAGGTTTAAATCAGAAAGCCAACGTCTATAATATGCAATTTGGGACCAAACTCAATTATCATTAACCCTAGATTAAATTAACGGTCATTAATGTCGTTTTTAGGGCTAAAAGGTTCAACCAACCACTTTGTATATAAGACGTCTAGCCCACCATCTGGATTTCAAAAATTTATCCTGTCCTAGAAATCATCAATCGATCGATAGAAATATATTGCTAGAAAAACTTATATACGAATTTGGGACCAAACTCAACACCTAATAGTTAAGGCAATTAAATTCGATTTTTTCACTTAAGATTATGCTTAAATTGGAAAGCTAACCTCTGTAATATGCAATTTGGGACCAAGCTCAACTATCATTTGCTCTAGATTGAGTTAACGGAATTAAACACCATTTTAAGCGCTAAAAGTCTATTTTTGCGACCACTCTGTATGTAAGTAAATTTTTAAATGCCTAAAAATCGATATAATTCAAAAAATCATCAAGCAAATTACAATAAAATGTCCCTTTTAAAAATATATGAATCAGTTTGGCACCAAATTCAACACGTAATAACACTAAATTGAGCTGACGCAATTAAATGCGTCTTTGTTCCATTAAAAGTCCGTTTAAATCAGAAAGCTAATATCTATAATGTGTAATTTGGGACCAAACTCAACTATTATTAACTCTAGATTGAGTTAACGGAATTTAATGTCGTTTTAAGCGCTAAAAGTCGGGTTTTGACCACTCTGTATGTAAGAAAGTTTTAAGGTGCATGAAAATCGATATAATTAAAAAAATCATCAAACAACCCACAGTAAAATATCCCTAGAAAAATTGTAAAAAATATATATATGAGTTTGGGATCAAACTCAACACCTAATAGCTCTAGATTTAGTTGACGCAATAAATGCGATTTCATTCGCTTAAAAGCCCGTTTACATCAGAAAGCTAACGTCTATAATGCGTAATTTGGGACCAAACTCAACTATCATTAACCCTAGATTAGCCTAAAAATCGAGATAATCCAAAAAAAAATCAAACAATACGCAGTAAAATGTCCCTAGAAAAATTTAAAAAATATATGTATGAGTTTGGGACCAAACTTTAAATTGAGTTGACGCAATTAAATGCGTCTTTATTCGCTTAGAAGTCCGTTTAAATCAGAAAGCTAATTTCTATAATGTGTTATTTGGGACCATACTCAACTATCATTAACTCTAGATTGAGTTAACGGAATTTAATGTCGTTTTAAGTGCTAAACGTCGCTTTTTTGACCACACTGTACGTAAGAAGATTTTAAGGCGCCTGAAAATCAATATAATTAAAAAAAATCATCAAACACTCCACAGTAAAATGTCCCTAGAAAAATTAAAAAAATATATGTATGAGTTTGGGACCAATCTCAACACGTAATAACTCTAAATTGAGTTGACGCAATTAAGTGCGTCTTTATTTGCTTGAAAGTCCGTTTAAATCAGAAAGCTAACGTCTATAATGTGTAATTTGGGACCAAACTCAACTATCATTTACTCTAGATTAAGTTAACGGAATTAAACGCCGTTTCAAGCGTTAAAAGTCTGTTTTTCGACCACTCTTGTGTAACAAGATTTTAAGGCGCCTAAAAATCAAAATAATTGAAAAAGTCACCAAACAAACCACAGTAAAATGTCCCTAGAAATATTTAAAAAATATACGTATCAGTTTGGGACCAAACTCAACACGTAATAGGTCTAGATTGAGTTGATGCAATAAATGGCATTTCATTTGCCTAAAAGTATGCTTAAATCAGAAAGATATCGTCTATAATATGCAATTTGGGACCAAACTCAACTATAATTTACTCTAGATTGAGCTAACGGAATTAAACGCCGGCGCCGCGCCGTTTTAAGCGCTGAAAGTCTATTTTTTCGACCACTCTCTATCTAAGAACAATTTCAAAAATCAAAATAATTAAAAAAATCGCCAAGCAAACTACAGTAAAATGTCCCTAGAAAAATTTAAAAAATATGTGCATCAGTTTGGGACCAAACTCAACACGTAATAGCTCTAGATTGAGTTGACGCAATTAAATGAGGTTTCATTCGCTTAAAAGTCTGTTTAAATGAGAAAGCTATAACGTCTATAATGTGTAATTTGGGACCCAACTCAACTATCATTAACTCTAGTTTAACGCCTTTTTAGGCGCTAAAACTCTGTTTTTTAATCATTTTGTATATAAGAAAATTTTAAGGCGCTAAAAAATCAAAATATTTCAGAAATTCATCAAAAATGTCGCTGGAAAATTTTTGGGACCAAATTCAACACGTAGATTGATCGCTCGATTTAATCACCCTGTATATATATAACATTTGAAGGCGCAAAGAGACATTTTAAAGGATGGTCATGTTTCTCTCTGTCCACACTATCATCAAGCGAGCCGCGATAAAACAGCGTCAATAAAAAAAATTAATAAGGATGTAATGAAATGTTGGGACCAAAACTCAACACTAGATATCTCTAGAACGAGTTAACAAAATTAAGTGCGGTTTTAAGCAGTAAAAAGTATGGTTTAATGTGAATCATATGGCCCGGCTAGTTTATTGTTAGACTGGTCAGTGATTCATATACAGGGTGCTTGCAAAGTTCCAAATGTTTTAGTTGAACTCGTTATCATGCACATCAGTTTAAAATGTATTTAATGTCCCCTATTTGGGTTGTTTTTGACATTTTGAATTCACTAAGAAAATAGGCCCGCAAAATTGGGGCGTATCCAAAGCAAACGATTGAAAGCTTAGATTGAATTCATCTCACATTTCGGTTCTTTGGCAATTATCAAACTAATTAATCAACGATATAAAATTTAGTAGCAACTTTGACGCCTATTTTTGGCAGAAATATACGAAGACATACCTGTAAGGCCTCGTTTGTTAAATTCGATACAGCATAGGCCCTAGATTGAGGCTTCTCACACTGAAACTCTTTAGCCAATAAAGTGACTTCTTCAGGACTCACAATACGCGTAGATCCAGCCCTAGCCAATACCATCAATGCGAGACCGACTAACGTTGCCGCACTTGCAGCCATACTCGTTTTTTTAACGATCTCTGCTTCGGTCGCATACTAATGATCGATAAGGAACTTGTTTAACTAATAACCTTTGAATATTTCTTAATATATAAATATGAGACCTGAAAACGTTCCTACTCGTTCAGGACTTCCCAGAAAGGATGACGATCGGTATAAAAATGCTTATTTACGATGTGTATCAATATCAGGGGTTTTACTAAGTTAGTAATTGTTTCTACATGTCTGGCGCTAAAGATTTATATTAATTGAAAATTCAATTCTGCATATATTTTTTTATATTCGTATTCTGCTTCAAATTTCCTTTTTAATGATGGGTCACAAGTTGACTTTTGCTTTTAAGATGATGCTGCTGAAGCCACTTTAAAGAAATTAAAATGGCCGAGCTGTGAGATTATCAATGACAAACTTAAGTTTGAGGCTAATTTATTTTTTTTAATAACATATCAATGGCAAAGTCATATTACCCTTTTGATTGGTTCATTAGATGAAATTTTTCGATTTTTATAAATGGCTGTTAACCCAAGTGCATTTCTCTTTAATGTTTTTTGGTACCAAATTAAAAGGTTAAAAATGCATAAAATAAATAAAATAGTTATATTTTAAAGAGCGGCAATTTTACCTTTTTGAAAAATGGCACCTCCAGTGCCATCTTTAAAGCAAACTTCGAAAAAGGAAACTTAAAGCAAAATACGCAGGGCGGTATTTGAAATAATAAAATTGAGAGCACTACCGGTTAAACCGGAAGTATCACCGGACATTTGGTAATTCTAAAAATAACAAAATATTGTACTTATATTAATATACTAAGCATCACATTTTTGTTTAAATTAAGAATACAGTTAAGGGGTTACGTTAACACCGGGCCATCCGGTTTGAGCGGAAGCGGTTATAACTTTCTTGTTTTAAATATATCGCCTTATATTTTTACGCCATTATATTCTGAATACAATTACCTTTTCAACGATATGTCACAACGTGGCATTTATTTTCAAAATGGATTAATTTTGTTTGAAATAACATCAAGCATATCATTGTCCAAATTTTGATCTAAGAGTGCCATGTTAACAAATATACATTTAAATCAAGAGCTCCTTGAAAACAAGATATGCATGTGTCAACACTGACAATCGGAACTAATATCTACCAATTAAAGCTCGATTGTTTCCATGACACTCTTTTATTATTATGTTATGAATTGAACCTTAATGAAAGGTTGGCTATGCAAAACATTACCCTCATTTGTTAAACAATTAATATTTTTGCGATGTTGCCTAGCTCTTTAAAAAATAATATTTTTGTTTCGTTTTTATGATTAAGAGTGACCAAGAGACGGGTTTTATATGGGTTTAGTGACCTGGCCATTTTTCCAGATTCAAATCGCTTTAAATTCGATTTCAGGCAAATAAATCTACTTAGCACCAAACTATACTCATCGATATACTAAAAGTAAAGTTTTACCTTAAAGTATGTCATAAAATCTACCAGAAACTGCCTCTTATTACCAAAAATGTCACCATTTCATGGTCCTGACCTATTTTCCCATCGTTAAATGGTTTTTAATGATATTTCAGGCAAATAAATCTACCTAGCCCAAAAACTATACTTAGCTCAAAATCGGTCATAAAATCCACTAGAAACTGCCTCTAATCAGTAAAAAAGATAACATTTTCTGATTCTGACCCATTTCCCCGGATTCAAGTCATTTTAAATGATATTTCAGGCAAATAAATCTACATGCATCGATCGATAAGCTGAAAGTAAAATTTCATGTCAAAATCTGTCATAAAATCCACTACCAACTGCCTCTAACCATCAAAAATTTCCAGATTTTCTGATCCTGACCCATTTTCCCATCTTCAAATCGATTTAAATAAGATTTCAGGTAAACAAATTTATTTAGCACAAAACTATACGCCTCAATATCCTAAAAGTAAAATTTTACCTCAAAATCTGCCATAAAATCCACCAAAAACTGCCTCTAATCACAAAAAATTTTCACATTTTCTGATCATGACCCATTTTTCCATCTTCAAATCGTTTTAAATGAGGTTTCAGGCAAATAAATAAACTTAGCACAAAAACTATACGCGTCGATATGCTCAAAAGCTGCTATAAAATCCACGAGTAAACTTCCAAAAATGTCCACATTTTCTGGTCCTTACCCATTTTCCCATCTTCAAATCGCTTTAAAGAGATTGCAGGCAAATAATTCTAAAAGTAAAATTTTACCTCAAAAGCTGCTATAAAATCCGACAGAAACTTTCAAATATCCACCAGAAACTTCCAAAAATGTCCACATTTTCTGATCCTGACTCATTTTCCCATTTTCAAATCATTTTAAAGAAGATTGCAGGCAAATAAATCTAAAAGTAAAATTTTACCTCAAAAGCTGTTATAAAATTTACCAGAGACTTTAAAAATTTTCCACATTTTCTAATCTTGACCCATTTTCCCATCTTCAAATCGTTTGAAGGAGATTGCAGGCAAATAAATCTAAAATTTTACCTCGAAAGCTACTATAAAATCCGCTAGAAGCTTTCAAAAATATGCACATTGTCTGATCCTGACCCATTTTCCCATCTTCAAATCGTTTTAAAAGTGATTGCAGGCAAATAAATTTACTTAGCACAAAAATGTCACCTCAAAATCTCGCATAATGTCCATTAGAAACTGCCAAAAATTTCCTGACTCATTTTCCCATCTTCAAATCGTGTTAAATGAGGTTTCACGCAAATAAATCTAGTTAGCAAAAAATTAATATGCCAAAAGCAAAATTTTACCTCAAAAGCTGGTATAGAATCCACCAAAAACTGCCTCTAGTCACCAAGAATTTCCACAATTTCTGATAAAAGTTCATGTCAAAATATGTCATAGACTCCACCAGCAATCCTCTAATCATCAAAAATTTCTATATTTTCTGATCTTGACCCATTTTCCCGGCTTCAAATCGTCTTAAACAAAATTTCAAGCAAATAAATCTACTTAACACAAAAACTATACGAATCTATATGCCAAAAGTAAAATTTCACCTTAAAATCTGTCGGAAAATCCACCAGAAACTGCCTTTAATCAACAAAAATGTCACAATTTTCGTATCCTGGCTCATTTTACCGCCTTCAAATAGTTTCCAAGGATATTGCAGGCAAATAAATCTACTTAGCACAAAAATTATACGCATCGATATGCTAAAAGTCAAATTTTATCTAAAAAGCTGCGATAAAATTCACCAGAAACTTTCAAAAATTTCCTCATTTTCTGATCCTGACCCATTTTCCCATCTTCAAATCGTTTTAAAAGAGATTGCAAGCAAATAAATCTACTTAGCACAAAAATGTCACCTCAAAGTCTGTTATAATACCTACTAGAAACTGCCAAAAATTTCCAAATTTTCTTATCCTCACTCATTTTCCCATCTTCAAATCGTGTAAAATGAGGCTTCAGGCAAATAAATCTAGTTAGCACAAAACTAATATGCCAAAAGCAAAATTTTACCTCAAAAGCTGTTATAAAATCCATCAAAAACTGCCTCTAGTCACCAAAATATGTCATAGAATCCACCAGCAACTGCCTCTAATCATCAAAAATTTCCATATTTTCTGATCTTGACCCATTTTCCCACCTTCAAATCGTCTTAAATAAAGTTCAAGCAAATAAATCTACCTAACACAAAAACTATACGAATCGATATGCCAAAAGTAAAATTTCACCTTAAAATCTGTCAGAAAATTTACCAGAAACTGCCTTTAAACAACAAAAATGTCACAATTTTCGTGTCGTGGCCCATTTTCCCGCCTTCAAATACTTCAAATAGATTGCAGGCAAATAAATCTACTTTGCACAAAAATTATACGCATCGATATGCTAAAAGTCAAATTTTACCTCAAAAGCTGCTATAAATCCACCAGAAACTTTTAAAAATGTCCACATTTTCTGATCCTGACCTATTTTCCCATCTTCAATTCGTTTTAAAGGAGATTGCAGGCAAATAAATCTAAAAGTAAAATTTTACCTCAAAAGCTGCTATAAAATCCGCCAAAAACTTTCAAAAATGTCAAAACTTTCTTATCTTGACCCATTTTCCCATTTTCAAATCGATTTAAATGCGGTTTGAAGCAAATAAAGCTAGTTAGCACAAAATTAATATGCCACAAGCAAAATTTTACCTCAAAAGCTGTTATAAAATCCACCAAAAACTGCCTCTAGTCACCAAGAATTTCCACATTTTCTGATAAAACTTCATGTCAAAATCTGTCATAGAATCCACCAGCAACTTCCTCCAATCATCAAAAATGTCCAGATTTTCTGATCATTGTAGGCAAATAAATCTAGTTAGGACAAAAATGTCACCTCAAAATCTGTCATAATATCCATTAGAAGCTGCCAAAAATGTTCAACTTTTCTTATCCTGACCCATTTTCCCATCTTCAAATCGTGTTAAATGAAGTTTCAGGCAAATAAATCTAATTTGGACAAAACTAATAAGCCAAAAGCAAAATTGTTGCTCAAAATCTGTCATAATATCCATTAGAAAATGCCAGAAAGTCCACATTTTCTGATCCTAACCCATTTTCCCGTCTTCAAATCGTTTTAAATGAGATTTCAGGCAAATAAATTTACTTAGCACAAAAACTGTATGCATCGATACGCCTAAAATAAAATTTTACTTCAAAATCCACCTGGAACTGCCTCTAATTACGAAAAATATCCATATTTTTTTTTATCTTAGCCAATTTTCCCATCTTCAAATCGTTTTGTAATTTAAGGCAAATAAATCTACTTGGCACAAAAACTGTACGCCTCGATATGCTAAAAGTTAAATTTTACCTCAGATTCTGCCACAAAATCCTCCATAAACTGTCTCTAAGCGCCAGAAATTTCCACAATTTACTGATCACGACCCATTTTCCCATCTTCAAATCGTTTTAAATGAGGCATCAGGGAAATAACTATATGCATCGATATGCTAAAAGTCAAATTTTACCTCAAAATTTTCCATAAAATCCACCACATACTGTCTGTAATCACCAAAAATTTTACCATTTTCTGATCCTCGCCCATTTTCCCGTCTTCAAATCGTTTTAAATGAGATTTCAGTCCACTAAATCTATCACTCTAATCACCAAAAAGTCCACATTTTCTGATCCTGACCCATTTTCCCGTCTTCAAATCGTCTTAAGTAAGGTTTCAGGCAAATAAATCTACTAAACACAAAAACTATAGGAATCAATATGCCAAAAGTAAAATTTCACCTTAAAATCTGTCAGAACATCCACCATAAGCCGCCTCTAATCAAGAAACATGTCACCATTTTCTGATCCTGGCCCATTTTCCCATCTTCAAATCGTTTTAAATGAGGTTTCAGGCAAATAAATCTAGTTAGGGTTGGGGATAAAGGACTTTTAAAGAAGTTTCCTAGACTGTTCGTTTAGTTTTTTATTTCAACACCCTGTATCGTAAATGTATCAAAGAAATATGGCTTAATTAAATTACAGGGTCTTTCCTCATATTGACACGTCATACAGGGGCTATTTAAAGAGTAATCGAACAGGTGATAAATGGAAAACTTTTAAAGACAAGTCAGAAAAAACCATTGAATTGGGATTGTAAAATTATTGTATAATTTTAATTTTTTTAAATATATTTGGATTATACGAATTATGACAAAGCCTGAGAGTTTTGTGTTTGTCATGAATAAATACCGTAGGGGGTGCGGTCAATATATGAGGACATATCGTTGAAAAGCTAAAAAAATGCTCTTTCTAAGGCTTTTAAGCTGATGCTCTAAAATTGCAGAATGGAATAATAGTCAAACCGAGCGTAATTTTTTTACGAGGGATATTCCAAAACGTTCAATTTTCTCAAAGCACCATTAATTAACTTATAGAAATGTACGACACTTCTCCTATAGTTTATATTCGAGACTTACCGCTAATGCCGTATCCGTTAATTCCGTGACACTAAATGCCCGTTGTTGAGGATTTCCACACGGAAACTCTGCTGCGATTTTTTTGATCTCATGGATACTCAGACCCCAGCCAAACGTCATCACCGAAAGTAGAAACATTAACGTGGCAGCCATAGTGAAAAAAATAGTTTAATTCACGATCGATTGATATTATTCCACTACGACTGGTATCGAGCGTTTAACATTTTAATTGAGAAACGGTCGTTCATATCCTATTGCATTGAGGGATTACCGGAAAACGTGAGTAATAATTGTGGGGGGATGTTACAAGTTGCAATTGGCATGCAGATAAAGAATCAAATCATCAATTGTCACGTCTAGCCAATGAATAAGTCGTAAAATTATATCAATTAGCAACATGATATATCGTTACTCAGAAATGTTTATTAAGTTGCCCGCTTGGTATGGTCATGCATGTAAAAAGGGCAGCTTTCTAAAAGGCGTCCTCATATGAGTTTAATGAGACTAAGTACAAAAGATAAGGGCTTAATCGATTTTGAGATTGAAGAAGGATAGCCCTGCTGATAAGAACAAAATAATAATCATGACATATTAATTATTTGAAAATTTTACACATTAAATTTGCAAAAAAGACGTGAAAACCCCAGTTCGATACCTTCCTTCGTTTCAGAGTTATTGCCAAAAAAAAAACGGCAATTGAGGAAACAATGATTGGATTCATATGCTTCCATGGTCAAGCATGCCACGACGGCAATTAAATGAGTCTAAAATTCAGGTTTTATTGAAGACAAAAAAAAATAAGAGCAGAACATGATCACACTTCCGAGTCCACTAAAACATTGTATCAACTAGTGATATTGTGATTACCTATAAAAATAACACGCTTTAAATCTAGGACAGTATATGACGGCAGCTTGGCTTTACTTTCCGAAATATTCTAATGGACCGATGGTCACCGTGAAACACCCTGTATATGATGATTGCCGAAAATGATTTTAAGGGTCCCACTCAAGAGCACAAAGTTTCCTGATACGCGTCACAGGCGTCGACCAAATTCGTTCAATATATCGGCAATTATTTTTGCCATTCAACCTGCAACTGATTTTACATGGCACCCTGTATATATTCAGATTCTTCTTTAAATTTCCTTTAAAACGAGGGGTCACAAGGTAATGTTTGCTCTAAAAATGACAGTTCAAGAGCCATTTAAAAAAATCAATATGGCCGCTAAGTGACGTCTAAAACAACTTATTTTAAAATAGGTTGTGTAGTAGCTTCCATACGGGTTGACTCGCAAACGTCAATTTTGACATATAAAATTTAAAATATGTAAAAATCGGTGAGACTTAGGTATAGGACATTATACATAAAAGGTATCTAGACTTTTGCTAGGAATCCAAATATGGAATAATATACAGGGTGTTCCATTCAAAATAAGCAAGTTGACATGCTGATATTACATTCGAATAGAGCGTCTTTGAAAACCCTATGGTACCACTTTTGAGAATTCAAATGGCTTTACTTTCCGAAATATTCTAATGGACTGTAACCGTGAGACACTCTGTATATGATGATTGTCGGAAATGATTTTAAGCATCTCACTCAAGAGCACAAAGTTTCCTGATACGCGTCATAGTCGTCGACCAAATTCGCTCGATATATCGGCAATTATTTTTGCCACTCAACCTGCAACTGATTTTACACGGCACTCTGTATATATTTAGATTCTTCTTCAAATTTCCTTTAAAACGAGGGGTCACAAGATAATGTTTGTTCTAAAAATGGCAGTTCAAGAGCCATTTAAAAAATTCAATATGGCCACTTATTGACGTCCGAAACAACTTGTTTTAAAAGAGGTTATGCAGTAGCTTCCATACGGGTTGATTTGCAAACGTCATTTTTGACATCAAATTTAGAACATGTTAAAAACGGTTAGACTTAGGTATAGGATATTATCATATATAAAATGTATCTAGACTTTTGCTAGGAATACAAATATGAAATAATATACAGGGTGTTCCATTCAAAATAACCAATTTAACATCTACTTCCGGTACAACCGGAAGTCGCAAAACGTTGCTGATATTATATTCAAATAGAGTATCTGTGAAAACCCTATGGTACCAATTTTCAGGATTCAAATGGCTTTACTTTCCGAAATATTCTAATGGATGGTCACCGTGAGACACCCTGTATATGATGATTGTCGAAAATGATTTGAAGCGTCTCACTTAAGAGTACAATGTTTCCTGATACGCGTCACAGGCGTCGACCAAATTCGTTCAATATATCGGCAATTATTTTTGCCACTCAACCTGCAACTGATTTTACATGGCACCCTGTATATATTCAGATTCTTCTTTAAATTTCCTTTAAAACGAGGGGTCATAACTTAATGTTTGCTCTAAAAATGACAGTTCAAGAGCCATTTATAAAAATTCAATATGGCCGCTAGGTGACGTCCGAAACAACTCATTTTAAAATAGGTTATGTAGTAGCTTCCATACGGGTTGACTCGCAAACGTCATTTTTGACATAAAATTTAGGATATGTCAAAAAATGGTTAGACTTAGGTATAGGACATTATACATAAAATGTATCTAGACTTTTGCTAGGAATCGAAATATGGAATCATATACAGGGTGTTCTATTCAAAATAACCAAGTTGACATCTACTTCCGGTATAACCGGAAGTCGCGCTTTGCTGTTATTTTATTCGAATAGAGCGTCTTTGAAAAACCTATGGTACCAATTTTCAGAATTGAAATGGCTTTACTTTCCGAAATATTCTAATGGACGGTCACCGTGAGACACCCTGTATATGATGATTGTCGAAAATGATTTTAAGCGTCTCACTTAAGAGCACAAAGTTTCTTGATACGCGCCATAGGCGTCGACCAAATTCCTTCAATATATCGGCAATTATTTTTGCCACTCAACCTGCAACTGATTTTACACGGCACCCTGTATATATTCAGATTCTTCTTTAAATTTCCTTTTAAACGAGGGGTCACAACATAATGTTTGCTCTAAAAATTACAGTTCAAGAGCCATTTATAAAAAATCAATATAGCCGCTTAGTACGGGTTGACTCGCAAACGTCATTTTTGATATCAAATTTAGAATATGTCAAAAACGTATAGGGCATTATACATAAAATGTATCTAGACTTTTGCTCGGAATCCAAATATGAAATAATATACAGGGTGTTCCATTCAAAATAACCAAGTTGACATCTACTTCCGGTATAACCAGAAGTCGCACAACGTTGCTGTTATTTTATACGAATAGAGCGTCTTTGAAAACCCTATGGTACCAATTTTCAGGATTCAAATGGCTTTACTTTCCGAAATATTTTAATGGACTGTCTCCGTGAGACACCCTGTATATGATGATCATCGAAAATGATTTTAAGCGTCTCACTCAAATGGCAATTTTCCTATTTGCTTTTCCAAGGGACGAAAAACCCATTCCTGTATAGATTTCTGTAAAGAATATGAAGAAACGGCGCCATGTTGAATATTTCTGAAAGGGCAACCCATATATATATATATATATACAGTGCGTCCGTAAAGTAAGGAATAAATTCATTATCTCGTAAACCAAATATTTTTTTATTAAATAGAACTTCCTGTATATTATTGCATATTTGGATTTTGCGGAGAATTCTAGACATATTTCATGAATAATGTCCTATACCTATCTCCAACTGTTTTTGAAATATTGACAGTTGAAAATCGACCATTTACCAAGTTTGACAGCCTGTGAAATCTAAACGGCCAAATATAGAGCAAAATGGTTTGCACTTTCCTATCTTGGTTTTTCATAAGCTATCGTTTGACACTAATTTTTTTATTTAACCATAGGCTAAGTAATTCCGGTTAAATTTAACCTCTGGTTAAATCTAAAGTTAGTGTCAAACGATAGCTTATGAAAAACCAAGATAGGAAAGTGCAAACCATTTTGCTCTATCTTTAGCCGTTTAGATTTCACAGGCTGTCAAACTTGGTAAATGGTCGATTTTCAACTGTCAATATTT
>MU184397.1:66605-77746 GCA_016904865.1 Pissodes strobi | reverse complement strand
GAATTTTTCCGTAATTTTAAATTTTCTAGCCCGATGCACTGTCCACAAATCGACAACAACCTAACCATTTTCAATCTAATTTCAAAAATACTAATTTATCTCGAAAATATGGGAATTTTGCCTATCTAGGTATAGCAAATTTTAGGAACAGTATCAACTTTTTGCGATCTTGGAGTGTGGTTGACCAGCAAGTTGTCATATACGGATCATGTTCAGGGAATGGTTTTGAAGGCTCAAAAGATGTTGGGATTTGTCTGCCGGTTATCTGGTGAATTTTCAATAGAAATTCTGAAAATACTATACTGTTCACTTGTGAGGTCAATAATTCTTGAGTACTGTTCTGTGGTTTGGTCACCGGACTACCAGAATGCTATAAACAAGATCGAAGGTGTTCAGAATAGGTTCCTGAGGGTTGTGGCTTACCGGCTTGGTCTTCAAAGAGGGGACTACTCTTATAAGGAGATCCTTGATTTTTTGGATTTGCAGACGCTGGAGGCTAGAAGGTCATGCTCTTGCTTGGTTTTCCTACATAACATCATTCATGGTTCTATTGATTGTCCTTCATTGCTTGAGTTGATAAATCTGAATGCAGGCTCAAGACATGGACGTAATCGAGAATTGTTTTATATCCCTTACCACCATACTAATTATGGTCTGCAGGAGTCGGTGACTCAGATGGTTAGGTCTGCAAATTCCCTGTCTGAAGGCATCGATTTTTTTGGATCATCATTGCCAAAGTTAAAAAGACAATTGAGATATCACATGGATCGGTGACTGAATTTTTAGTTTTTTAGTTTTATAGTTACTTTCGACATTGGTAGTATTGGAGGATCATGAGAGTTGGGGTACATCTACATGCCTGGTTTATAAGTTTCTAGTTTTGCATACTGTATTTTAGAGTTGTATTGCTAGTCAGTGATGTTTTTTTCCTAAGTAATTGTGTAAAATGTATTGTTATTGTTAATTTACATAGTCAGAAATTGTTAGCTGTAAGTTGATTATTGTGATTTTTATATCATAAAATTGTAAAGTTTTTTACGTGGACTAATAAATAAATAAATAAATAAATAAATAAATTTTACGTAGATTTTTAATATCGATTCGATACCTTTGTGGAAATGCGCATTTTTCCGGAATATTAAATTTTCCGATCCGATTCAATGTTCAGAAAATTACACAAATTGAACACTTTTTCACTCTAATTTTAGAAACACTAATGTTCCTCGAGAATTTGAGAAACATACATTTTGGATATGAATTTGATAATTTTGAGAAATACCGAATTTTTTCGTAATTTTAAATTTTCAAGCCCGTTGCATTGTTCACAAATTGACAAAAACCTAATATTTTTTAATCTAATTTTAAGAATACTAATTTATCTCAACCTATGTTTCGACCTATTACACAACAGGGTTTGTATAACTTTTATAACTTAATTGAAGAAATAAATTGGGATTTTATGGAGCGGGACGCATATTCGAATGATACAGACGCGTACGTCGCTCGTCAATTTTCGTAAAACCCCTATTCTCAGCCAACGGTAAAACACGATTGTAAATAAGCTATATTACTGACGAGTCGTTCGGATGTGTTTGTAACATTTCACTTTTGCTTTGAATATCCATCCGACACGAATCCATGTCTCTATGTTCTAGCAAAATTTCTACAACGCCTCAGTGGTATTAGGCAGAGTGCTTGCCTGTCATTCCTGCGGTCGCGACAGATTTTGGTTTATTATTTTTTATTAATTTACCTTTTTTTCTTATTTTTGGGTTAGTTTGGGTTAGCCTTGGGTTAGTTTTGGTTAGCACTTGGTTAGTTCTCGTTGATTGAGCCCCCGTAGTGAGCGAAGCGAGCGGAAGGCCATGCAAAGCCATAATAATACCACAGCTTACCAAACAATCAGCTAGCCGACTCTCCTGTCAAAGTGGAAATAAAAGTCTGACATGACCGACGCCATTTCGGGTTAAAACACAGGGCCGGGATAAGGAGTATTCAATTTTAAATAGACAGGATTGGAGTTTTGATATTATATCTTATTTTAACCGAAGTTAATTGGACGACTAACCAATAAATCTATTAAAATTGATTATAACGTATCGAAACCGGCTCAAATAAGTAAAATCAGTTGAGACCAAGTTAAACTAACCTAAAGTTGATTGGACGACTAACCAAAAATATTAAAATTGATCATAACGTATAGGAACCGGTTCAAATGACTAAAATAAGTTGAGACTAAGTGAAACTAACCGCCAGTTGATTGAACGACTAACCCAAACTAACCAAATCTATTAAAATTGATTATAACCATAGATGAAAATAGCTAACGCAATATATTCATATCTATGTTAGAACGGAACGTATCGAAACTGACTCAAATGACTAAAATAAGTTGAGACTAAGTGAAGCTAACCGCGTTAGATCGGGGATTGATAGACGTACTGTTGACGACTGTGTCTTTAACATCCTGAGAAATGCGACTTCTTTATTCGATGTCAATATTTTGAAAATTCACAGCATTAACCGCTGGTAATTCACGATTCTTTCTTTTTATTTAATTATCCCAAATCCAAAAATGTTCTAAAATGTTAATATAATTTGACATGCAAATGAATGATACAGTTTATCAATGCCCCCAAATCATATTTTCAAAAATACTGCATGTGTTCCAAATCTGAAAAGTGCTACATACTTGTAAAGAGTTGGACTATACTAAGGTACCGTTGGGTAATAAGGCCGGACAGGCTATAAGGCCATATTGTCAAAAATCTCATAAAAATAAATATTTTATACGCTTAGCGCCATCTATACGTACGATCACTTCAATTGACCTAAATAACATGTGGCTGAAGAGAGTAGCGTATAGCCGTTGCGCTATAACTTTTTATGACATACGCAGTTGCGTTTTATGATGGCCGTTGACTCCAATGCCATCTAGTGTAGGTGGCGTTGACTCGAGCGATTGCATTCGCGCCATGTCTTCGCGATGCAATCAATTTTCCGCAAGAGCCTTCGTGGTCGAGAGGTTTAGATGGTTAGGTCTCAATTCGGCGGCCCGGGTTCAAACCCCGTTGCTTTTTTTTATTTTTTTTTACGGTTAAGTTTCCAAACAGATCTTTTTCTTGATTTTGAGTATGTCTTGGGTTAGTTTGGGTTAGCACCTGGTTAGTTTCCTTTTCTTGAGCCCCCGTGGCGAGCGGAGGGCCATACGAAAAGTGAAATAACGTGCCCGTACTTTGTCTACACTTTCTACGATATATTTTGCTTTATCTAACTAAAAACCAACATATATTTAACAAAAGCCGTATTATAGGGGATATACAGCAGCTTGCATATGTTTCCGCGAATACATTCCACTGCATTCAATAGTCAACAAGATTTCGAAAAAGTTATAGCGTAACGGCTAGACGCTAGTCGAAATTCTATAACTGCGCATGTCATAAAAAGTTATAGTGCAACGGCTATACGCTGAAGAGCGGCAACCACTCCGCTTGGCAACAGTGCGCCGTAAACAAAATCCGCTAGATTTCAAGTGCTGTGCTATAAAATTTCCGTTAAAAGGTATGTGATATTTTCATCAGTGCAATTAAGTTGTGTCTATATTTTGGAGCATAGGTTTAAATGATGATGTCAACAACACTTGTAGACTGCTCATTGCAATTATTTGTTTATTTTGTAAATTTACATAACCTCAAAAAGTACAAACTACCAGACAGGTGATAAGACCCGGGCCTTATTACCTGCCTAGACAGATAATAAGGCCGGCTTTATTACCTGTCACAATGATGGATTCATTACCTGTCACAATGACCAACAATTAAATTTTGCTCGTGCACAGAAATTAAATCATTTCATTGTGGATGATTATTTTCAGAAGCTGAAGAACCTCTTGGAGAGAACAGGCCTAAAACGTAAGCCTGGACATATTTACAATATGGACGAAAAGGGCTGTAGGCTCATGCTACACCATCAGCAGAGGGTGCTAGCACAGAAGGGAGCTAGAAGAGTGCATTTGATAGGGTCAGAACATGGAGAAAATGTCACAATTGTGGCATGTGCAAATGCGTTCGGCAATGTGTTTACATTTTTGGATTCTACTTAGAATTCTAAGAATATTTGATGTAGAGATAGTACTTTCACAGCTATAAACAGTTGAAAATCGGTACTTTGGCTAATTTTCACCTTGGTAGCAAGAAGCCCATTAGAGATGAAGCAAAATTAATTTCACATTCCGAGGTACCAGATTTGGTACCCATCGTACCACCTGCCAGTTAGTATCGTCAGATAGCTCTTGAAAAGTTAAGATAGGAATGTGGAATTCATTTTGCTTTATCTCTAATGGTATTCTTGATACCAGGGTGAAAAGTAACCAAAGTACCGATTTTCAACTGTTTATAGCTGTGAAAGTACTAACTCTAGAGGTATAACATTAAATATGCTTAGAATTTTAAATAGAATCCAAAAATGTAATAAATTATAGGGCGTATTATTGAAAAAATTATAAGTTTGTTTGATCCCCTGTATATAAAAGTGTCGATTAAAAAATATAAAAAAAATAAAGATAATTTTACTAGGAACAACTTTTGTATTTATTTTTTTTTGCAACCCCCGTTTTCGAGATAAGGTATAGGTCCCTCTTAAACGGCCACCCTGTACAATAATTGTTTTTCTACAGCCGTGCGCAAAATAACTAATTTTAAGTGAAATCGCAAAATCGAAGAATGCCGCGGCATCCTTATTTTATGCTCTAAAGCATACATGGAAAATAAAATTCTCACTTTTTCCGTCGAGTGTGCTATGAATAGTCATGGCAACCAAAAGTATAAATAAATGACAGTCGTGCGTTTGTTACAATAATTGTTGCTGGCACTCCTGCTCTAAATATGCCCGAATATAATATGCGAAAAATGACAAGTCATTTGCAAATTTCCGAATAAGTATAGAGAAAAATGTGCATTTAATTTTAAAAAATGCGGCTATAGAAAAAGTTCTGTGTATTTTTTGAGCGCAAAGTAAGATTGCCATTTTCGAAAGGTTAACGCGCTCCGCGGTAATATTCTTTCTCAAGCGGCAATCCGTTACTTTACGCTCTAAAAACACAAATAACTACTAAAACAATTAATTTGTTTAAGGTAATTTGTAACATAATCTTCATTTTAGGATAAACAATATCATAGTGAGAAGTATTACATTCAAAATTATTTACATTCCAGTAAAAACAGCTATGCTTACATTAACGAAAAATATTTCTAGGCTACAAAAGTACATAATTTTTAAGGTGCTTGTCAAAAAAACTTACCTAATGGCATCTTTGGGAAATCTAAAAAAGCTTATTTTCTTGTTAGATTTATAACTTTTCCTCGCGGTTTATCCATTTCTATTATATACAAGCACAAGCACAGATATTATAAAATAAGTAGTTTGTTCAAGAACGTATGCACACTGTTAATTACTGTAACTAGAAAATATACATACCTAAACTGTAACTACGACACTGGCTAACACAAACAACTCATCTGACACGACCACGAGCGACGAGCCAGCACTGTCGAATTTGATAGATTTTAACCCAAAATGGCGGCCTGCGCGAGGAAATGCGCATACCGTTCAAGTTTTAAGAGTTGGATAGCTGATTGTTTGGTAAGCTGTGATAATACCATGTATAGTCAGTTACCGTCAGCGGCTCCTCATGAATGTTACAGACCAGTCCGCCTAAATCGTCTGTAACTTTGGAAGCGCTCTTCGGGAAATATGGAAGTTGCGGACGCGTCTGCAACATTCGAACATGCGACCGGGAAAGTATGAATGTGAATGAAAAGTGTGATATGTTTATTTACTATTTAACAGAGGCTTACAATGAGAGTTCTCCTGAAGAAACGTATATAGTAAAACCAAACCAACCAACTAAAGTATCCTGGTTTGATGAAACATTAAAGAGTATGCGTGAGCAATTGAGATTTCTGAATGATGTACGTAAGAAGTATGGGATAGCAACTGAATTGGCTGAGTACAAAAGGTTTAAATGCTTATATAAAAAGGCTATAAAGGATGCAAAAAAGCCAATGACAGAGCCATCCAAAATGCTAAAAATTCAGCTAAATGCATATGGAATATCATAAATAGCAATAGAGGTAATAGTAAAAAAGAACACACATGTAATATATCACCACACGATTTTAATATTTTTTTTTTACACAAATAGCAGAGAATCTAATAAAAAATATACCTCAATCAAATATGAATCCTCTATGAAATTTGTAAGAATCTAATATAATCTACTATTTCAGTTTTAAAGAAGTAACATTTGTGGAGCTCCGTGACATTTTGGATAACTGAAAAAAATAAAAAGAGTTCTGGCATCTATGGTTTAACTGTAGATTTGATAAAGACTATCAAGAATGCTATTATTGTTCCCCTTACTAAATTAATAAATCAATGCATTAAATCGCACACTTTTCCTAGGGCTCTAAAACAAGCAGTAGTAACACCAATATTTAAAAAGGGAGACTGTAATCAGGTCAATAATTACAGACCAATCTGATTGCTTCCCATCATATCAAACATTTCTGAAAAGGCTATGGCCATCCAAATCATTGGCTTTTCTGAGATTACTGAAATATTTAGTGAGAGTAAGTTTGTATTTCGCAATGCTAACAATACTTTGCAGGGTATCTTGTGTTTTGTAGATAACATAATTGAGGCTTTTGAAAATAATTAGTATTTATCCGCGCTTTTCTGTGACTTAAGCAAAGCGTTTGATTGCGTTACAATCACTTTCAAAAACTAAAACACTATAATTTGTTTTAAGGCTGAAGGGGGTGTCATCGGCACCAGCACAAGTCAATATGGGTGTCCCTCAAGGCTCAATTCTGGGACCAATCCTTTTTCTAATTTATATAAATGATTTACACGCTAGAGATATGATAGAAGATTATGTGCTGTTTGCGGATGATACCACTGTCCTTGTTACCGAGCTGCTAGCTTGGCAGAGACTGTCTGTCTGTAGCACAAGAAAGAGTAGAGGAATGGTTTCGGTCCAACAGACTTGCCTTAAACGTAGAAAAAACACATGATATCATGTTTACACCAAGAGAAGTTAGCACAGATAATGCTCACTAGTCACTTCAATAAAACAAAATTTTTGGGAGTGACTTTGGACTATAAATTAAGGTGGGATATGCATGTAGAGAGTGTATGTAAGAAGCTTGCCAGTAGTGTTTTTGTTGTACGTAGTTTGAAAGAATGTGTCTCAAAGGCAACCTTGACAACTGTTTACTTCTCACTTTTTCACAGTGTTATGTCCTATGGAATAATATCCTGGGGTGGTTCAACCGTTGCAACTAGAGTGTTTGGAACACAGAGAAGGGTTGTGAGAGTTCTGGCTAATCTTGGCTATAGGGACGACTGTAAACAGGCCTTCATACAGTTAGGAATTATTACTTTTCCCTCCCTGTACATACTGGAAAAACCTCCTTTATGTTAAGCGAAACCGAGTGCTTTATCAATCTCAAAGTGGTTTACACGATCATGACACCAGAAACAAAAACGATTTGGTGACGGCACAGTGCAGACTGAAGAGGGATCAAAGTAAACCTGACTTTTTTGCCGTTAAATGTTTTAATACATTGCCTAATTTTGTTACAGATTTACCCTTTAACGGCTTTAAAAACAAAGTCAAATCACACCTTATTAAGTGTGCTTTTTACAGCACAGAGGAATTTTTTAAATGTCCTTTTAATGCTGTTTAAATGTAATATTTAATGTTTGTTTTATTACCCTTGTGTAATGTGTCAACTTGTAATTTTAACTATTGTAATGTAATGTATTGTTTATTCTTGTTTTTTAGCAAATATGTGACGTGTGTAAATAGTTTTATATATTAGCATAAATAAATTTTGATTTTGAAACTTTATGTAGATTTCGAATATCAATTCGATAATTTTACGCAAATGCGCATTTTTCGGAAATCTTTCGGAAATGTCCAGAAAGTGACAAAAATCCAACACTTTTTCTCTGTAATTTTAGAATCACTAACGTTCCTCAAAAATATGGGAAATTTGCCCTATTTATTGAGAATTTAACGTAAATTTTGGCTATTATTCTGGAAATTTTGAGAAATTGCGAATTTTTGTGTAATTTTAAATTTTCAAGCCCGATGCATTGTCCGGAAATTGACAAAAACTAATATTTTTCAATCTAATTTTAAAAATACTGATTTATCTAAAAAATATGACAATTTTGCCTTATCTATAGGAAATTTTACATAATCTATAGCAAATTTTACATAGATTTCGAATATAAATTCTATAATTTTCCGCAAATGCGCATTTTTCCGAAATCTAACATTTTCCGGATCGATTCAATGTCCAGAAAGTCACAAAAATCTAACACCTTTTCACTGTAATTTTAGAACCACTAACGTTCCTCGAAATTATGGGAAATCTACCCTATTTATTGGGAATTTAACGTAAATTTTGGATATGAATCTGATAATTTCGAGAAATTTCGAATTTTTCTGTAATTTTAAATTTTCAAGCCCGATGCATTATCCACAAATTGACAAAAAACTAATATTTTTCAATCTCATTTTTAAAATACTAATTTATCTCGAAAATATGGGAACTTTTTCTGATCTATAGCAAATTTTAAGTAGATTTCGATTATCAATTCGATAATATTCGCAAATGGGCAATTTTCCGAAGTTTTAAATTTTCCGGTCCGATTCAATGTTTATAGAGTTACACAAAACGAACATTTTTTTGCTCTAATTTTAGAAACACTAATGTTCCTCGAAAATTTGGGAAACTTACCTTATTTATAGAAAATTTAATGTACATTTTGGATATGAATATAATAATTTTGAGAAACAACAAAGTTGTAATTTTCAAAATTTTATAGTTTCTAATTATTTTTCTAACTGTACAATAAGTGATTTGTGGGATTTAGATGTTTTGGGTATTAGGGAATCGGCAGAGACAAAATGCAAAGAAGTTTTAGATATTGAAACTAAAATTTTAATGAAAACACAATTTTAAATAATAATAGGTATGAAGTGTGCTTACCGTGGGTGCAAGGGCGACCAAGTATTATGTTACAATTTGGCAAAAAAAAGATTATTTTCGACAACGAGAAAGTTGTTGAGCATTGACAAGTTTTTAGACTACGAACAGGTGTTTAAAGACTGGGAAGGACAAGGCATCATTGAGAAGGTAATAGAAGATAATATGGATAAGAATGTACATTACCTAGCTCACCACGCTGTCATCAAAGAGTCCAGTGCTACGACGAGAATTAGACCAGTTTTCGATGGTTCGGCCAAGGACATTAATGGTAATAGTTTAAATAGTTTATTGAGGAAGGGCCCAAACTTGATTGAGCTGATAACACCTCTTATAATACAGTTCAGAATAAATAAAATTGGGGTTACAGCTGATATCCCAAAGGCGGAAAGAGACCGCGATTATTTGAGATTCTTATGGTGGAAAGATTTTCCTCAAAGAATTTTAAAAATGTACAGGCATGTTCAGGTCTTACACCAAGTCAATTTTTATTAGCAGTCACATTAAATTTGCATCTTATTAAATATAAAAATTACTATCCAGACACTACAGCTAATCTTTTGAGATCCTTTTACGTAGATAATTGTTTTGTCAGTGTTAAAAATGAAGCAGAATTAGTTAAATTTATAAATGAATCTAAAGAAATCTTGAAAAAAGCTAATTTTAATTTGAATTATAATATGTCAAATTCAGTAGATTTAATAGAAAATCAAAATATTCAGAGTACTTCTATACTGGGGATGATGTGGAATCCATGTTCTGATAATTTATTTTGTGACACCACTAGCATAGGTAGTATTGAGGAAATTCATAAAACACAAAAGCTTTCTGATTCCATAGGTTGGACAGTTCCTGTCACCATTCTTCCAAAACTTTTATTGCAAAAGGCTTGGAAGTTACGACTTACACGGGATCAAAATTTGCCTGATAAGCAATTTAAAGTTTATCGATCTTTGTCAAATTCCAAGACACTTAACCGAGTATAAGGAAGAGGAACCAAGAGACGTTAGTATCCACGTTTTTGTGGATGCAGGTAAATTAGCGTATGCTGCATGCATTTTTATACGCTATGAATTTGATAAAGAAAATTTGGTCACACTATTATTAGCCAAGACTAGGATTTGCCCAGTGAAACCTATTACTCTTCCAGCTTCCTAGACTGGAACTCATGGCAGCATTAATAGGAATACGGATTGGTGAGTACTATAAAAGCTATTATCGAGTTTAAAGATATTCCAATACATTTCTGGACCGACTCAATAGTAGTTTTGGCTTGGATTAGGTCGAAAGCCAACTGGAAGCCTTTTGTGGGTAACCGCGTAAAGGAAATCAGGATGAGCAGTACCCCAGGACAATGGAATCACGTTCCAGGTACTATGAATATTGCAGATGTGTTGTCTAGAGGGAGCAGCGGAAAACAGCTCCTGGAAAATAAATGGTGAATGGGTCCAGATTCTCCAGATTAGCTAAAAAAGGGTAGAGATCAGTGGCCATATTCAGAAATTCAAAACCCTCAAGAAATAAATGAAGTTTTTATAGAAAGCTTATATACAAATGTAATAGAAATTATTGAACAGTTTTCTAAAAATTTAAAATATTTTTCTTCATATTTAAGGACAATAAAATTAATAGGCTGGTTGAAAAGATTTGGTTTTAATTTCAAAAATAAGAAATTCCAAATAAAAAATTAATTTCTTAGTAGAATGGAGTTGGAAGAGGCTGTAAATTATTTTAATAAAAATAGTTCAAAATGAAGCAATAAAACCTTGTATAAAAAATCTGAAAAAATTTCAAATTTTTGAAGACATTAACGGTATTTTACGAATAAAGAGTAGATTAATAATTTATGGTGATTTTTCAGAAGATTTTAAATATCCTATTATTTTGCCAAATAAGCATGATATTATAAATAGTTTTGTTTTAGAGCAGCATAAACTTCATTCACGTGCAGGTCCTAAAATTCTGCTGGGTATCCTTAGAGAAAAGTTTTGGATTTTAAAAGGTAAAAGCGCAATGCGAGATACTTTACGTAATTGATACCGGCCAAGATACCAGTCGAAAGACGTTTCATTGCGTCGAAAC
>MU184397.1:45685-57896 GCA_016904865.1 Pissodes strobi | reverse complement strand
TGTCTTTAATTAATGTTGTTGAACTAGATCGATATTAAGAATTCATCTTTGGTAAACTTATTCAATACATACTAAGTATTGAAACCCTAACTTATAAAGATCTATCTATTTTTTCTTATTTTCTTTAATTTTCACTTTTATTGTCTTTTTCATTATCTAATCTTCATTTCTATTATTATATTAATTAATATCACTAGAGAACATATTTGTTTTTAATTATCATTAATTTTTTTTTATTATTTTTTCTATATTTCTGATCAATAAAATAGATATTTTTTGCTTTCGTTTTTTCTTTTTTTTCCTTTTTTAAGATTGTTTTTTTTATAAATTCCACAGAGGACAACAATTGTCTTTAATTAATGTTGTTGAACTAGATCGATATTAAGAATTCATCCTTGGTAAACTTATTCCATGCATACTAGGTGTTGAATAAATATCCCTAACTTAAAGATCTAACTATTTTATTCTTATTTCCATTAATTTTCTCTTTTATTGTCTTTTTCATTCATCCTTGATACGCTTCTTCAGTACTTACTATCATATTAATTAATATCTCTAACATAGTGAGAACATATTTTTTTAATTTTCTTTTTACTTTTTTTGTTTAGAATTCTTTTTAAATAATTTTTATAGGCTTCTGATCTACTTCTAATCAATGAAATCAATATTTTTGCTTCAGTTTTTTCTTTTTTTCTTTTTATATAAATTCCACACAGGACAACAATTGTCTTTAATTAATGTTGTTGAACTAGATCGATATTAAGAATTCATCCTAGGTAAACTTATTCAATACATACTAAATATTGTAACCCCTAACTTATAAAGATCTAACTATTTTTTTCTTATTTTTTTTAATTTCCTCTTTTATTGTATTTTTCATTAATCTTTGATAAGCTTCTTCAGTATCTACTATTATATTAATTAATATCACTAGAGAACATATTTGTTTTTAATTACCTTTAATTTTCTTTTTATTGTTTTTTCTATGTTTCTGATCAATGAAATCGATATTTTTTGTTTTCGTTTTTTTTTTCTTTTTTTCTTTTTGTTTGTTTTTTTTTTTCATAAATTCCACACAGGACGATTGTCTTTAATTAATGTTGTTGAACTAGATCGATAGTAAGAATTCATCCTTGGTAAACTTATTCAATACATACCTACTAGGCTGAAACTCTTACTAACTATTTTTTTCTTATTTTGTTTAATTTTCTCTTTTATTGCCTTTTTCATTAATATTTGATAAGCTTCTTCAGTACCTACTATTATATTAATTAATATTACTAGAGAACATATTTTTTTTTGAATTAACTTTAATTTTCTTTCAACTGTTTTTTTTGCTTAGAATTCCTTTTAAATAAACTTTATAGACCTCTGATCTACTTCTGATCATTGACCTCGATATTTTTTGCTTTCGTTTTTTCCTTTTTTCTTTTCCAAGTTTGTTTTTTTATATTAATTTCACACAAGACAATTGTCATTAATTAATGTTGTTGAACTAGATCGATATTAAAAAATCATCATTGGTAAATTTATTCAGTACTTACTAGATATCGAATAAATACCCCTAACTTAAAGATCTAGCTTTTTTTCTTATTTTCTTTAATTTTCTTCTTTATTGTCTTTTTTCATTAATCTTTGATTTGATTCTTCAACACCTACTGTTATATTAATTAATATCTCTGACATAATGAGAAGATTTTATTTTCTTTCATTTTCTTTTTTATTTTTTTTTCTTCCGTATTCCTTTTAAATAAACTTTATAGACGAGTCTAGACATATATTATTTTGAAAAATTGTGATCTACTTCTGATGGATCAAATCGACATTTTTTGCTTTCGTTTTTCTCTTTTATTGTCTTTTTTTATTTAGTATTTTCTTTAATTTTGTCTTTTATTGTCTTTTTTAGTTATTTAGTATTTCGCTTAAATCAAATTTATACATTATTTAAATATCTCCAATCTCATTCTGATCGAGCAAATAGACAGTTTTTCTTTCTTTTTTTCGGCTTGTTTAGTGTTTATAAGTGTCACACATCAAAACAAGGGTCTAAAATTAAACTTGTTGAACTGGATCGAGATTAACAATTCGCCCTTGATATACGTATTCAATCCCTACAATATATCTAACATAGTGAGAAGATATTTTGTTGTTATTTTCTTTCATTTTCTTTTTTATTGTTTTTTTTGTTTAGTATTTTTCTTAAATCAAATTTATACATTATTTAAATATCTCCATTCTTCTTCTGATCGATCATATAGACTTATTTTCTCTCTTTTTTCTTTTTTTTTCAGCCTGTTCAGGGTTTATAAATTTCACACATCAAAACAAAGGTCTTAAATAAACCTGTTAATCGATAATATCAATTGATCCTTAATATCTATTACTACAATATCTCTAACTTAGTGAGAACATATTTTTTTCTTATTTTCCTTAGTTTTAATTTTTTGTTTAGTATTTCTCTTAAATTAAATTTATACATTATTTAAACAACTCTGTTCTCTTTTTAATCAACGAAATCAGCATTTTGCCTTTTTTTAAATATTTTCCCTTTATTGCCTTTTTTTGTTTAGTATGCTTCTTATTTAATGTATGCAATACTTAAAATATTCCGATCTACTTTGGAATGGCCAAATCGATATTTTTTGCCTTCGAACATTTTTTTTCTTATTTTCTTGAATTTTTTCCTCTTTTGTCTTTATTTTATTTAGTATTTTCTTCAATTAAACTTATAGAAAAGCCTAAACATACGTTATTTAAAAATAATTGATCTAATTCTGATCGACCAAATCAACATTGTTTGCCTTTTCTTTTTGCCTTATTTTATTTACTTTTTTCTTAGTTTGTTTAGTTTTAGTCCTAAATTTATTTTATTGAGAAGTCTAAAGCTAAATTATTTATAAAGCTTTGTTCTATTTTTAATTAGCCACATCGATATTAACAATTCACTATGCATCTACTTCCATTGTTTTTTAATTTTTTTGCTTTCTTTTCCTCTTTTTTAATTTTTTACTTACTTTTTCTCCTTTTTTATTTTGTAACTTTTTTTTAATTTTTTATATACGTGTTTAATAACGAAATTAAGTTGTTTTTTCGATATTGACGTTTGACTGTACTGACCGCCAAATTGTCCAAATTATCAATATTCAAAATAGCCTTTTTCAGACTACCTGAATAAACGAAAATAGTTTTAAATTTTCTTGTAATTATTATTTTTTTATTTTTCTTTTTTCTTCAATTTAGTTTTGAAATTGTAAATTAATTAATTGAACAAATTTTATAGAAAAAATTTAGATGTAAGAGTTTTTGAAAAACCTTCAAAATTTTGAAAATTTCACTATTTAATTAGTTTAATCCGAAAACGGCAGGAGTTGTGCGGTTTATTAAGACTTTTTCGTTTTTTCCCAACATATTTAGTCCTTGAGATATTTAATAAAATTAACGTTGCACGTTCCCTTAAATGTCTGGATAACTAAGAAAGATATCCGTCAAAAATATTTCGTAAGACTGCGCTATTCTTTTGTCGTTCGAATTGGTTAGTTTGGGTTAATTCGAGTTAGTTTATGGTGAATTACTGGGGATTTAAAATTGATACATTTTTCTTTTCCAGGTCGACTAAATAAATCAAAATGCCTTTCAAGCCAGCCGATAACCCAAAATGCCCCAAATGCCAAAAATCCGTGTACGCCGCCGAAGAGCGCGTAGCTGGAGGATACAAATTCCACAAATCCTGCTTTAAATGCGGTAAGTATCCACGCATAAAATCCCTCCATTCATCATCAACATATTATATAAAATTCAACTCATAATAAATCGCATTTCCGATGAATCCGATTATATAAACGCAAATCGGGCGATCGTGCAGGCCAAGCAGCCTTCCTAGGATTTATTTATAAGTCGGAAACTCGTGCCGACGATAAAAATAGAATTCTGAAAATAAACCGATGGTCTTTCAAACGAGCACGCGTACTTAACTTATAAAGAATTACAATTTTATGATTTATAGAACATGTTTGTTGGGTCTAAATTGATAGATCTATATGGTCATGCACGGAATTAATCAATTACATTGTCTTGAATCATTCCTTATTTGAATCATAAATGTCTTCTCAAAATTCGATGTTTTCTCTCTTAAAGGTCTTTGTGGAAAGATGTTGGACTCCACCAACGTAACTGAACACGAAGCCGAACTTTACTGCAAGAACTGCCACGCCCGCAAATACGGACCTAAAGGGTACGGTTTCGGCGGCGGTGCCGGATGCCTCAGCATGGACACTGGCTCCCACCTCCAAGGGTAAGTTCACGTTTTGAGCAGTTTATTTCGGGATAAAATAGACAAAGATCTGGCAACGTCGATGGATAGGACATGGCTTACGTATTTAATAATTTTGATTATTGCAACCATGTCCATCGCTTGCCATTTCGTTGGGATGAACTGTTCCGATAAAGTACTGCAAATATGAAATGCCGACGTATATAATATGCAAAAAGTCCGGGATTATATTCTAATAGCAGTTGAAAGAAGCAATGAGTTGTCAGGAATAACAATACAAATGTTGGGACCGTTTTCAACAAATAATATAATTTTAGGACCAAATTCAACACCCAATAACTTTGCAATGGGTTGACAGAATTTAATGCGGCTTTGTGCGCTAGAAAGTTTATTTTATTGAGAAACTAAGGCCTATATAGCTTTTTGTGAAATTTGTCAATGCTTCATATACAGGGTATCTCAAAAGTTCCTATTCATTTTCGATATTTCCCAGATTTGCAATGTATGTAAGCTACTGATCAGTTGCCTGGAATAAATAAAATTGTGGGACCGAATTCAACACCCATTAACTCTGGGCTGGATTGACGGAACTAATGCGGCTCTCTGCGCTAAGAGGCTCATTTTATTGAGAACGCTAAGGCCTATATAGCTTTTAGTGAAATTTGTCAATGCTTCATATACAGGGGTATTTCAAAAATTCCTAATTCATTTTCAATATTTCCCAAATTTTCAATTTATGTAAACTACTGATCAGTTGTCTGAAATAGATAAAATTATGGGACCAAATTCAACACCCAATAACTCTTGATTGGGCTGACGGAATGAAATGAGGATTTGTGCACTAGAAAGCTTATTTTATTGCGAAGCTAAGGCCTAGATAGCCTTTTTTGTGAAGTTTGTCAATGCTGTATATACAGAAGGGTTTCAAAAGTTCCGCATTTATTTTCGATATTTCCCAGATTTTTAATGTATGTAAGCTACTGATAAGTTGCCTAGGATAAATAAAATTATGGGAACGAATTCAACACCCAATATATCTGTAATGGGTTGACAGAATTAAGTGCGGCTTGGTGCACTAGGAAGCTTATTTTCAATATTTCAAGGGATAAGATAAAATACTCATCAAAATATTTTTATATAAAATTGGCAACTTCAAAAAAAAACTGGGACTTCTATCAAAATTTTTCTAATATGCCTTTATTTACTAGCATTTTCAATACCTCCTAGATTTTTAGTTTATAAACGCTACTGATCAGTTGGCTGGAATAAATAAAATTATGGGACCGAATTCAACACCCACTAATTCTGGATTGGGCTAACGGAATTAAATGCGGCTTGGTGCGCTAGGAAACTCATTTCCAGTATTTTAAAGGAGAACATAAAGTTAATATAAAATTGGCAAAGGTTCAGAAAAACTGGGACTTCAGTCAAAAATGTCTAATATGCTTTTATTTATTTTAATTTTCAATGCATCCTAGATTTTTAGTTTATAAACGCTTCAGATCAGTTGCCTGTAATAAATAAAACTATGGGACCAAATTCAACACCTAATAATTCTAGACTGAGTTAACGGAATTAAATGCAGCTGTGTGCGCTAGGAAACCTATTATGAGTATTTTAAAGGGGAACATAAAATACTCATCAGAATAGCTTTATAGAAAATCGGCAGAGTTAAAAAAACTGGGACTCCTATCAAAAATTTCTAATATGCCTTCATTTACTTTCATTTTCAATACCTCCTAAACGCTACTGATCAGTTGCCGAGAATAATTGAAATTTTGGGACCCGCATCAACCCGAAATTTAAATTATGGGACTCAATTCATCGCCCAAAATCTCTGGATTAGACTAACGGCATTTAACGCAGTCTTGTGCGTTAAAATTAATGTTTTAATAAGACAGCTAAGACGCCAATAGGTCTGGCGCTTTATATACAGGGCGTTGTAGTTCTTTATTAATTTTCAATGTTTCATATATTTTTATTTTGTATAAACTACTAATGGTTTGAGAAAAATATTTAAATTTTGGGACCCAATTCAACAAGTAATAAAAATCTTGGGACCAATTTCAACACCTAATATCTTCGGCTTGAGTTGACGGAATTAAAAACGGTTTTGTGACCTATAAAGTATTTTTAATGAAAAATTTTATCATCGCTTCGTATACAGGGTATGGCCCAGCTATTTTACCGACATGCACTTCAAATTTGCCCAGCATTTTTTAAACTATTTTGAAGTGCGAAAAACTGATAATTTCGAAAGAGTACAAAAATAGGTATTCAAAATAGGACCTGCAAAAGAAATCAAAACTAAAAAATATGCTCATTCTGAAGGTTTAAAGAAACGCTTACCATAACTTTGGCTTTTTAATAACTGGGACTCCTATCAAGATAGATTTCAAATAAGCCTTTATATTCATTATTTTCCAAATGTATAGATTATATAAATCAGTCTCCCGAAAAATTTGCATATTTCGGACCCGATTCTACCCGAAGTTGAAATTTTGGGACCGAGTTCAACTCTCAATATCTCCGGATAGGGTTGACGGAATTAAATGCGGTTTTGTGCGCTTAGAAGCTCATTTTATTGGGAAGTCTGAGGGCTAGATTCCTGGATAATTTGCATATTTACCGCACGCTCGCTTCGTAATTTTGCAGTATTTTATTACAGGAACAACAATCGACAAATCTAGTGGCAAAACTCCAAAAAAACACTTATCACATAAACGACTCTTTAAAAAGAGTTGATTCAAACAAAACACCTTTCAAAAATCCACATCCATCGTCCACTGTGCGTTGTGTCTGTCCATCGTACATTGTGTATGTAGAAGGTTTGGTTATCGGTTAATTTCAAGTAAATCTTTAATTGAGGGCTTCCTTTTCTTAGTCCTGTATTTTTTTTCTGCCTCAATACTGCGAGCTAACACCTCTGAATGCTTTTGTGTATGAAAAGAAAGGGGGGGACCACCCTGTACATTTAGATTAGCCTATGCCAACATAAATTGTCGTGATTCAGGCTGTTGAGTAATGCAACTAGGTCTATATTTACATACGATTTCCGGTAGTAAAAATACTAATACAAACATCATTTGCATCGATGCTAATAATAAATTTTTAATGTCGCATCAGGTGCTCCTTCATTATTCATTCTCGTCATGAATATAAATATTAGAAATGTCTATATGCACGCCCTGGTGCCTAAAGGAAACCTACTTTTGATTTTGGTTTTTATTATTAGCATAAGTACATGGACTTGTCTAAAGCTGATGTTTAATGCTGTACACAGGCCTGTATAGAATTTAATACAGCTTTAGGCAGGTCTATATACAGCTGTAGACGGGCCTGTGTAATGCTTTATAAATCTTTAGAGAGATAGTACGAAATTCGGGGTTGAGAACCAAGAATTGCATTTTAGTCACCCTGCATATTTGAAAATATTTATTTCTGGCATTTTTCTTAAATCAGTACAACTTTTGCGCTCTATGTACGCTCTCAAACCATTTAAAAGATAAAAATATAATTGTAACAAAACTACGTGAGTAGTATAACTGGGGAGCTTCTGGACCCTCGAACCTCCCAAATGGGAAAAGAGGGTTTAACCGCGTCGACATCTTTTTTTCATTCTAATAGATGGAATTGAACCCACGTATGCAAAATTCAAACATTTATCTGTAAAATTTTCCCTGAAGTATTTCAGGCATTATATGTATCATTTGTAGATGAAAGAATTTTAAAACATTTGTTTACTATCAAATCAAATAATTTGCTTCTGAATATTCCGGTACTACCAATAAAGTACAATTGTAAAACTTTTAATTAAAAAAATAAATAAAAAGCTTCGTCTTCTAATGTACAGGGTGTTTAAAAAGTACGGGATTGACTAGTTGCCTCGGTAAATATGCCCATGATTGGATGTTGTCAAATTTAACAATAATAGTGCTTTTAAATTAATATCCTGTGTAAGTTGTATATAATTGGTTTTGAGTCATGGGGTATTAAGAGACAATTTTCTAGACATTCGTATTCGAGGTATTTGTAATCCTTTTTGCTGTAACTAACGTTCCCCCCTTCTTCGGTAAATGTTAAATAAAAAAAATATTAGAAGCGTCCTAATTGTAAGGGATGGTATGCTTGTAAGCCTAATATTCAGATGTGTTAAGCTTGCCTTAAGCCGATGCCAAAATGTATGTTCCAAAGCATGATTTTGCTCTTTTTGTATCTCGCAGTAACTAATTGTTTGGATCGACCAAGGATTGAGGCGACCACCCCCAAAACAACATCAGAACGCGTCGTCACCTTTTTTCCATCCATCCACCGTTGTTTTACGTTTTTTTTTTGTTTAATTTATTTATATAGATTTATTATTTAGAATAATTTAATATATTTATATTTCGTTTTACATATGATTCGATTATTAATTTGTAATAATTGGACACAAAATAAAAATGTTTAAAATCAGGAAATTGCTGGTTGTGCTGTTTTTAATGGCGCAATATCCAGTGAAACATTTTTCGACGGAAAATTTTTACCAAAATCGAAATTTTAATTGCTTCTCAAAACCAAAATTTAAAATTAACCAATTTGCTTAATGTTAACTAATTTAATGTCGTGCGTCTACTGTCCTACGTGTTTCGTTTTGTTTTATGTCACTATAAGTGTTTGTGTTCCTCATCACGTCACGTAGCATCCAATTTTTAATTGCAAAAATAGTTTGTATGGTTTGTTCCTACTAAAATGCCAAAAATGTTACAATATGCACCCCATTATCCTGCAAACTCACCTGATTTAATACCATCAATTTTTTTCGGGGTGATTACAGTATACAGAGATGACTTTCAAGTTGCATAGCAGCTTGTTGAAATTAATACTGGAGTGGGAAATTCGAGAGCGTACCAGGAGATGGCAACATGTTGAAATTAAAATTAGAATGAGAAACTCAAGAGCTTACCAGAATATAATGGGGATTGGGGACACCTGGCTAACCTTTAAAGGCCTTACGGCTTATGTAAATTACTTCCCCATTTTAGTCTGAAATTGTTACTTGGCTTTAACAATAAATCTCTACCACTTGTACTGAAGCACTTGATAGCCAATGCTCCTCTTCTGGGACACTTGATATCCAATGCTCAATGCATATAATATACGAAAGAAAAATATTGCTGACTGACCTGATGTGGAAAGAGACGCTGGTTAGTTGGACGACTTGTGCCATGTTATTTTGTCGGGGGAGTGGTGTTTGCCATCATTATTCTATCAAACCACTTTTCAACCGATCCCACCTAGTCTTGACCCGCTTTGAGCCGGTTTTGATCTGTTCTTCAACCGCTCTGCTCCGATCTGATCAAAACAGATTAAGACCGGATTAGAGCAATTGGAAAGCGGTTTGATAGACACAGATCACCTTCGACAAAATAGTATGGCCTAAGTCGCCCCAAAAGGATCAGAAAGGGGTTTGGAGTATTTCTGCTCTGGTTTAGAATGGAAGAGCAATAGAACTTGAAGACTGAGGATGTACTTTATGCTTCACCATCGTTTTCAGACGACAAGGTGTTGTCGTTATCAGATGAAGAGCCAGATACGAATGATTATTTAAAAGATGTCATATGTTCTGTCTTTAAGAGATTTAGACTACTAAGGCTTAACTTTTATTTTATCTCGATACAAACTATTTCTTAGTCGCGAAATTGATACGATTAGAAACCTTTACTTAAGTTATTTTGAACGTCGCATTCTATCTTGAACCTGGAGCAGTAAAGTATTAAGGGGGATCAATTTGGATACATAATTACTAAAACTGGCTATCTGTATTCCAAAGCTCTTATACAACTCGCTGGCAGCTACTTTTGACAAGGAAAGCTATTACTAGAAAAGTAATAAAGCAAGTGATAATGGCTAAAGCCCAATCAAGATTGCAGCTCCAAAGAAAAAGACCTGGCAATATCACATCTAATTTTTATACTAAATGTTTTGATGCACACATAGCTGAACATCATCATCACCAAATTTTGATCTATATGTGGTCAAATCATACGTTTTCTCAAATCTGCAAAATTTCTTAATAATGTCTTAATTTGAATGTTAATGAATTCTTAGTAGGAACAAACCTTAGAATAAAATTGGTGACGCACTTAAGAATCTCCTCGCATGTATTGTTTAAGAAAAAAAATGTTTTGTGGATATTGTCGTCCGTTCCCTTCACCTTACATCCCGGCCCCATTCCCAAAACCGACTGTAACGATAGGCGCCTCGAGCGCTGCGTAAAATTGTGAAATTGTGGAACTATGACATCACAAAATCGAACACGGTGAGAGTCTTTTGTTTATATTTGGCCAATCGCAAACCGCTACTTACCTAACGCTGCGTAGTGTAATCCTTCCCTAACCTGTTTGTGATGGGATAAGGGGGACGCCCTCAATTTAGATTTTTTTCTGTCTGATATCTTGAATGTCGTCAACGTATAGCTTAAAAGTTGTCGGGACATGTCAGCCTTTTCTCATTACTATTACTCTTAATTTACATAATTTTCTTTAGTAGTTTAGCAGGCAACAGCTTTACGCTACTGTATGGTGGAGCTTCCTTCAGTTAACAACCGTTTTTTTGCACTTTGTGGCCTTTTTTTACACATAGCCTTATTTTTCGGCTGGTGCAAGCAATGAAGATGCCTTTGACTTAAATAATTGCTACGAAGTCGATATCAGCTGGAAGTAAGGGTAGATGACTGGTTCTATACCTCTGCACCTAAGGGAGGCTCACATCTCGAGATCTTACCAGCGCATACATCAAAGATCTCGAGCTATGATCTTGTCTCGGTGACCAACTGGCCATCAAACCCTACTAACGACAATATTTTGATTCGTCTAGCATATATCCGAATTATACTCGAATCGGGTACAAACTCGAAACTCACTGAGTGCTCTGTTTTTATTCTGTTAACGCAAAATGATGAACTTAATTCGTGTTTAAAAAGTGATTGTATTGCCCAAAAAGCTTTAGAATATTAATAGAGTATCTACAGTCAATGTATACCTTTCATTTCAACTCCATACGAACTATAGAAACTTTTACTTCAGTTATTTTTAACGTTGCATTCCATCTTGAACCTGGAGTAGTAAGGTATTATGGTGGATCAATTTAGATGAATAGTTATTAAAGCTTGGCTAAATTAGCCAGCGTTTTGCTTGTGCCAATGCCAGTATGACGTTGGCAATTTCTTCATAGTATGAACAGTGTTAAATTAATTTAGCAAGTTATTGGATTAACGGACTGAAGCTAAATTCGGACCAAACCATTTGGTTTATCCGATGTAAACATGGGCGGTATAAATGATTGTTTGATGGTAAATAACAAATTAAAATACATATCCCCCGTTTCGATCCCCCAGAGGCATCTTCAAGGATCTATCCTTAGCAGGGTGACGCGCGCCAACCCTAGAAAATTTTCATTCAGTACCTGGTGTGCAAATAAACGAGGTGCCCCATTGACAATATCAAGCTCAGTGTTGGTTGAATTTGGGGAACCTATCTTTTGAACACCAAGTATGGAAGCAACAGATGAATTGGTTCAAATGTTTCTAGGTCTTCAGGATTGGTTCCTTCTAAATGATCTTATATTAACGCATCAACATTAAACCAACCGCTGCAGTGCTTTTGCTTACTTTCTATTTGATCTGTATTATATCACGCTTATGATTACTGCTACGATTATGGTCTTCTGGTTATTAGGGATGATATAGTAATCAACAGGGCAGTTCTACTACCAAAGGCGATCGCTAAAGCACCTGAAGGCGAAGGCTGTCCCAAGTGTGGCGGATTCGTTTATGCTGCTGAACAAATGCTTGCTAGAGGACGCGTAAGTACCACTTTGTGTAAAACATTTTGATCAAACCACCCACTATACCCGCTCAATCATCTTGCCAATATATTGATGATATAATAGATGTTACAA
>MU184397.1:22724-38865 GCA_016904865.1 Pissodes strobi | reverse complement strand
AAAACTTATTTGAAGAAAAATGTAGAGAAATGAAAAGCACACATATTTCGTGGGCGGCCGGTTGTTTCTATTTTTTTTTAAGTCCCGATCCATAAATATAAAAATAATCGCATTTACTATTAAATCGTGATTAAAACAGACGTATCTCGAAGACGGTAGGAGATTGGAAAAAAGTATTGGACGAAATATGTGTGCTTTTCATTTCTCTACTCAGAGATGTAGATATACAAATGTTGACATATACATACAGCTATCAAAAAGCGTTCGATACAGTACGCAGGCGACATTTTATGAAAACTTCGTATATTTGTTTTTTTTTTTCTTGTTTTGTAAAGCCCACATCAGACAATGATAGACGTCTTGAAAAATATAGGGTTGGGTGATAAAGATTTCAGAATAATAATTACAAACCTATATTGGAATCAGTCTGCTTCGGTGAGGTTAGGGAAAGAAAATACGCATGAGGTCAGGATTTTTCGAGGTGTAAGACCGGGATGCATACTGTCTTTATTGATCTTTAATTTGTATGCCGAGCAAATATTTGGATAGGCACTGGAAGATGCTGACGTAGGAGCTCTATTAAATGGAGAAAGGTTAAATAACATCCGATATGCAGATGACACTGTTCTGTTCGCTGACAGCCCGGAGGGTTTGCAGTTGTTGGTAGATAGAGTGACGATGAGTAGCAACAAGTACGGACTAGGCATTAATACAAACAAAACAAAAATTATGGTTAAGACCACTGTGCCCAATTGTAACATCGAGAGTAACGGCAAGCCTATTGAACGAGTGAGTAGATACACGTACCTTGGCACCAATATCAATGACCAATGGGACCACGCGCAAGAGATAAAGACCCGTATTGAGAAGGCCAGAGCAGTGTTCGGAAATATGAGTAAAATATTTAAGAACCACGAATTGACGTTAGCAACAAAGTTAACATTCCTACGCTGCTATGTGTTTTCAGTTCTGTTGTATGGGGTGGACACTTACCGAGGCAACAAGTAAAAGATTGGAAGCCTTTGAGATGGGACTATATGGCCGGATACTAAGGGTGTCGTGGACAGACCGTGTCAAAAATGAAACGGTTTTACAGAGAATGAACAAACGCAAAGAAATTCTAAACACCATCAAAATATGGAAACTCCGATACCTCGGTCATGTGATGAGAAATACAGACAGATATCGATTACTCCAAAATATCTTGCAGGGCAAAGTGGATGGAAAAAGAGATATAGGAAGAAAGAAAATCTCTTGGTTGAAGAATCTCAGAACCTGGTTAGCAGTGACCACCACACAGTCGTTCAGAGCCGCAGTGGTGTTAGCTAATATGGTTGCCAACATCCGGAACGGATAGGAACTACTGGAAGAAGAAGAAGAAGATAACTTACTTCCGAGCAAGAAATTTCATCGTAATATGATGGTTCTTTACATTTTCAACTACCTTTACGTCCATATTTTTAACAGAATATTCCTCAATCGCAAGATTGAAAGGAATTGACTTATTTTGTAGCCTCCGCCTACATGAGACTAAGTTCTTTGGAAAATAAATTGATAAAGTAAAATATTTTAACTATAACTTGCTATGTGCAGCGCTTTGTTCCGCGCGGTATTAACCACGTAAGAGGCTTAATTTGGGTGCTTTGTATGCTATTTGGTGGCACTTTGCAAAGCGATACCTTTATGTCTTTAAGAGCTGTAGAAGCTGTATAACATTTTTTTTTATCTCCTCTCGAACTACTGCTTAGTCGCGCAATTGATTCAAGCTATAGCCCACACTTTAGTTATTTTAAACCATGCATTCTAGCTTAAAGCTGGCGGAGTAAAGTATTAGGATGGATCAAATTCGTAATATTTTTTATTAAAACTGGCTTGTGATATTCTAAGACTTATACAGCTAATAATTTAAAGTTTTAAATGTAACTTGGATGCCTTAGGTGCTATTTGGCAGATCTTGGTAGCTAGGAATCATTAATACCTATTGGGACATTAGGTGTTTCAGAACAAGATCATTGCTATTTTTATTAATTTTGTGTTTTATGGCAATATGATTATAGTAGGAACCCTTACTTACGTTATTTTAAACGCTGCATTCTACCTTGAGCTTGGCACAGTAAAGTATTAGTATCCTATAGATTTTATATAGCTAGTTAGGGGATTCTTTTGTAAAAATGAGCTATTAAAGTGAAATGTTTTAAGTACAACTTGCTGGGCGTAACGCTTTGCTCCAGTCGGCATTGGCAATATAAGAGACTTGGTCCTAGGGCTTATGCTACTTGGCAGCTCTTGATAAAAAGTGGTTACAATTTGCAGACATCTTCTCTGCCAGTTAATCAACGATATCTCCGTGATGAGTTTGTGTTTGTATTTATAATACGCAAAATAAAACAGTAGAATCGTTATGAGCGTTAGAGTACTAATATGGTATCTACTGCTATTATTTTATCTCCCTCCGAACCATTTCTTTTTCCTGCAGTAGATCCAAGCAGCAACTCATACTTTAGTAATTTTAAACGATGCATTCTACCTTGAAGCTGGTGGAGTAAAGTATTAGGCTGGATCAAATTCGTATTCATCTTTATTAAAACTGGCTAGTGATATTCTCAGGCTCTTATACAGCTTATATTCTAGTTTTAATTATAACTTGGATGTCTTAGATGCTATTTGACAGGAATCATTGGGACTTTAGTTATTTCAGAACAAGATATTGCTATAAAAGATAATTGCTATATTTATTAATTTTACAGACTCACCTTATATCAGTAAGGAACATATTGTAATAACCTCCAATTGATTTCAGGTGCTTCAGCTGCGCTGACTGTGGACGCTCCCTGGACTCGACCAATCAGAACGATGCCCCCAATGGTGAAATCTACTGTAGAGGTTGCTACGGCCGTCATTTTGGACCAAGAGGTGTCGGTTTCGGCATGGGCGCCGGCACTCTGACTATGGCCTAGAACCGTTCTAATACCTATTCTTTCTTAATCGATTCCCAATTTTAAGAACATGGACGATACCCAACAGGGTTGGGCTCTTTGTGAGAGTTCTTCAGTAATGTTCTGACGACGAAAAGACGACGACGACAGGCCTGGACATTTAACAACTATTTAACGATCTCGTCTCATTTTCTTAATGAAGGACGTTCAAGAACTCTCGCCTCGAAGCGATTGATTAAGACTGTTGTAACATATTATTCATTACACTTAACTACATAAACAAGGATATCCCTGCTTATTAAACTAATAGCGCAAATTGAATTAAAATTATATATATACTAGTGTTAACATGTAAAGTTTAGCTTTATTTAAGGCACAATTTTTGAAAGGTATTTTTTAAATGATTTTTTATTATATATATACAATTCCGCGACTTAACGAGACTCAGAGGGAACGTAAGACTCAGATCGCTGGCTTCCGGACGCCAGCCACAGGAACGGATAGATTCTTCCTTCGAACGATGCAGGTCGACCTGAGAAAATTTTTTTTGTATATATCTACACTGGCCATTTTTATGGTCTATATCGAACGGACGCTTAGCGCTTTGCAAACATGTAACGTTTTCGCTGTATATTATACGAATTTTTTGTTTAGATGTAAATCTTGCATTAAATAAATGAAATTTTTAAATGTCATGGATCATCTTTTATTTATCTATGCCCTTATTGTGATAGCGCTATCTAGGATACGAAATACCTAAATCTATAGTTCCAAAGCGATAGAAGTATTAGTGGCAAATATCTAAAAATAAACAGAGACTCAACAAGTAAATAAACACCAAACATGAATACTCGAAGAACGGCCACCGTCTAAAGAAGAATATCTTTAGACGGTGGAACGGCTAAGAGTTCTGGGGAGAAAAAACATTTAACCAAATTCTTCCAGGGTAAGCACAATTACACGAAAATGGGAAGGGAAATTATATCAAAGAAAAAAATGGGTTCTATTAATTTTGGTCACGTTTATTGCCATTCAGGTCACACTAGCTCTGGTCCCAAATCAAACCTTAATTTTTTATAATAAAAATTTAAAATAATTAACAGTGTCTAGACAGACCATAATCGAAAGGAAGTTCAAATATTTTCCGAATTTCATAGCTGTTACATAGGTCACTAGCACTTGTTTCATTCTTGTAGTCATGTTAAGGACATCTGGTGAATTATAGTCAATGGGGACGATGCCTTCTGAAGGGTACCGTCATCATGAAGTCATCTGGTTAAGAAAGAAATATTAAAAGGTACGGATCACGACGGTCTAAACCCAGCTCACGTTTCCTATTGACGGGGAAATATTAAAAGGTACGGATCACGACGGTCTAAACCCAGCTCACGTTTCCTATTGACGGGTGAGACAATCTGACGCTTGGCGAATTCTGCTTCGCAATGATAGGAAGAGCCGACATCGAAAGATCAAAAAGCGACGTCCAGCAAACAAACATTTATTATTCTGTACCAGCTATGTTCGGAAGAACCAATGGGCCTGCTGGAATTTCAGAGGAATATAGTTCAACATTATCTCGTCGGAAAGGAGAAATCGCAATTCAGGAGTCGTCCACCTGGTCATGTGCCCGTCACTGTTAGGAAAGTGCAAGATGGACATTACCCAGAAAAAATGTCTGCGCAACTAAGATGTACGCAGTGCCATAAGAAAGCAAGATGGCGCTGCGAAAAGTGTAAAGTAACATTGTGTATAGAGCGAGACTGTTTTAAAAAATATCATTCCTAATTCTTATTCTGTTTTCTGTCAATAATAAAGTTTGTCAACACATTATTTCTTCATAGTGTGTCCTCCCATTGTCCCCATCTGAGTACACCTATATATTATCACTATTATCAATTTCCGCATATGAGTTACATTTTATTTTTTGTGTTCAATTTTAGTTTATAAATAATATCCTTGAACCAAAATAAAAATATCTATCAAAAAATTTCATGGGCGTTAATGGGTTAATTAATAATTAAAAGTGTCTAGACAGACCATGATCGAACGAAAGTTCAAAAACTTGTTCGAATTGTACAGCTGTTACATAGGTCACTAGCACTTGTTTCATTATTGTAGTAAAGTTGAGGACATCTGGTGAATTATAGTCAATGGGGACGATGCCTTCTGAAGGGAACCTTCATCATGAAGTCATCTGGTTAAGAAAGAAATAATAAATGGTACGGATTGGAGTGCCACAGGAAAGATACCTCCCAAAGTTGTAATTATTTAACTGCCTAGAACTGAATATCCCGGGTGTATGATACGATAGTTGGTTGAAATTGGTACGCGCGAATAATAATGTATTGGTATTGAAGGGATAAGTTCTAGAGAGGGTAACGAGTTAAGTCGATGACTAATTAACAAATCCGTGGATGTCTGACAGGAGTTAACGTCTGTCTGTTAATGAAACGCGAAGTGAGGTTAGGTCACTGTTTAGAGCAATTAAAAATCGGGTGAGATTTAATGCTATGCGCATGTGCTAAGACTACTTCAATACAGCGTTGCCGTATTTTCTATTTGCGATTGAGAGGTTAATTGTTGGATTCTAGATAAGGTGCTATTGGGCTAAACTTGGAGAATTCGCTTATAATCTTATCTATAGCAATATTTGGCAACGCCGCGCTTTGCTACTAATATTCGTATTAAAGAAAATACTTCGCAATTCCCATCTGTGATTTTTAACTTTGATAAATAACTAATTTATTAACACTGGCATTGCTTCAGCATGCGCAGTTTGTACAAGGATTCCAGTGTCAAAAGCCTCATTTCACTTGGAGCTAGACCTGGCACGGCCCCTATACAGCCCAGTGTATTATTTCACTTCACGCATGACCCTCCGCTCGCTTCGCTGGCTACGGGGGCTCAAAGAACAGAAACTAACCAAAACTAGCCCAAGGCATGCCCAATATGAAAAAAAAAAACAAATAGTTTTTACACACATCATCTTAAACTCCGGGTATCACAACTCCAGCCTCTAACCGCTGAACCACCAGAGTACCTACTTCCAGACAATTCATTGCACCGCAAAGACATCGGTAAACTGAAGGCTGATTAGGAGTCGTGCTAGCTCTAGTTCTAGTTCGTAATTTCTGCATCATTTGAAAGCATTATGGGAAATCATGGCATTAGAATAGCCTTCACGTGGGAAGGGAAGGTGTGGTGCAAGGAAATAGAGATGTTTGTATCTTTCAAATATGCGATTGTTCCAGTTGCAAGAAGCTCGATAAGTTTACATCTCTATTAAGCGTTCTCTTCCAGTAGACGTTTCTCGGACCACATCAAATTGATTCGAGTTGCGCGCGCATTACATTGTAGTAGATATATATAGACAGTTCTGCTCCCTCTACCGTTGAGGAGATGCGCAGTGGCAAACATCAGCGACTTGGGCTATAGCATATTTAAGGGCGTGGCACCTAGGTATGACAGATGACAGCTGACGGGTGACATGTGCAGCGGCAAACATCTCCGACTTGGACTTTAGCATATTTAAGGGCGTGGCACCAATGCAAGCCAATTGACAGACGACAGATGGCAGTCGACAGCTGACGGATGACAAATGACAGGTCGCAGCGCGCATGAGCTAGAGTGTTGTGAGGTGCGAGAGACCTTCAAGACCGTCTCCCCGACACCGCGCCGGTCTCGGCGTTCACACTATCTTCTAAGGATTAGGCGACTTGGACCAATGTTTCGAATGATGTAAGACAAGAAATAACATCATCAAACTCTACGCCAAAACTCTTTTTCGAATGAACACGAAGATAACCGACTTGGGCTATTATATTTGAAATAATGTAAGTCGATTGCAATCTATTTTTAATAAATAATTCCTTGCTTTGATCCTATTTTCATACAAACGTTTCAACTGGAAATAACATGTTTTTGTGCTTTACAACTGATAAGGATTTAAATAATAACATTTGTGGTTTCCTGTTTCCGGCAAGTCCGAGGTGATAAGCGTTATTTGCTTTCCTGTCTACGACCAATATCAACAGGAAGTAATATATTTTTGCGGTTTCCTGTTTCCGGCTGGCCTGATGTGATATGCGTTATTTGCCATTTTGTAAGCGGTGTTGCCATTTTGTAAACGACACCAACTGGAAATAACATTTTTGTCATCTTTAGAGGAAATGAATCGACAGTAAATTATTTATTAAACCATACTTACATTACATTGTCTTTTTCCGATATTATATATGAATTTTGCTAATAATACACCACATGTTACAGCAAGAGTAATTACACACATATTTAGAAAATAGGTATATTCACTAGGATTCTCAGGACTTGTCATATTCGAAGTGGTTTCGTTCTTGCAATTAATTTGTAGATTTTTAGTTCCTTGAAACTTCTTCCCCAAATCGATAGTAGTCCATTCTTTGGTATCCAAAAAGGTTCTATTTCGGAAATAGAGTCTTAGTTTATACTGATACACATTTTGCGATGATGGAGGAACCCATGTCATAAAAACAGGTGTTTTATTATGGATAAGTGCAAAAAGCAGAGGAATCTAAAATCCAATTGTGCATATATATTTACTATTTCATGTGGTTTATAAACATAAAATGTATGATTAACAATTGCAGTTAGCGCTATGAAACTTGAACTTAGCCAAACCATGGTTGTCGGTGTAATGAAACTTGAAACCCTAGTAACAAAATCACCAAAGAAAACAAAACCAATAGGAAAAGATCAAGATCAAGAAAATCAACATTCGAAAGATTCCAGCAGAAATACCAAATCTGATGATGAGTTGGATGAAGCGGCAAAACTGAAGTTTGCAACGACAAAATATCAAATCCTGAATATTTAAACAGTCGAATGTCATCCCAAAAAGACACTAAAACAGGATCAACGCCCCTAGATGACGCTAGTGGCTTGCAAACGTCAATAGCTGCTGATGTTGACGTAAGCGACAATGACATCATTGACGTTATAGTAAACAAAAACAATGAAAATTCTGTAAATCTAAAAAGATCTTCTCAAAGTAACGACACTTTTAAAGACAATAACGCCATTCAACCACCTCCTAATCAAGATGGCAAATGGGAAACGAGAAGAGGGGCCGACGTGGTCACAACCTCCAAAAGGCTGGGGCGACAGCAAGAAGAAGAGTCCAGCAAAATGGTAGACCAGAACCTCTAAGAGAAAGCAATGAGGGCATAGGCCTTTTAAAAACGGCTGTAACGCACCTGAGTTTTTGTTTCTTTCGGAACTGGCTCCGGAAGTGAACAGCAATGAAGTTATGGATTTCCTCAAGAACAATGGTCTGGAAAAAGGATCTCACTGTGAGAGGATTCGGACAAAGAAAGACAAGTATCAAGTATCTTTCAGGCTTGCTGTACCATCAAGTGAGCGAGATAAATTCATGAATACCAATTTATGGCCACAAGGAGTTATTATTAACCATTTTATGAACATCCAGCGCCATCCAATGGCCAGAAGACTACAACAGAAACTTTAAGAGTTCTACATATTAACGTCAGATCTCTTCGAAATAAAGTAAATGAAATAGAATCATTCATAGTGGACAAATTCATAGATGTGCTATGCATAACAGAGCACTGGTTAAGCGAGGATGAAGTCAGCCTTGTTTACTTCCAAGGATGCAAAATGGTAGCCTATTCTGCAAGAATGCTTTCCACGGGGGGAGGAACAGTTGTTTTTGTGAGGGACAATGTAGATGTAAGTCCAGCCAATGTAAGTGTATTTTTTATGATTGAGAAATGTATAGAGTATTGTTGTATTTTTATCGAATCATTTAATGTATATGTTTTAACATTATATCGTTCTCCATCAGGCATCTTTGACACCTTCTTGGCTTCAGTCGAGGGTATATTGTCTGGTCTTGATCCAACAACAAAAATGATCATTGCTGGGGATTTCAATGTACAGTTTAACTCAACACTACCCGAAACCCACAAATTTTGTGATGTTGTGGGGAGCTTTGGACTAAAACAGACTGTATTTCAACCAATCAGACAACAGTCCTGCCTGTATAATGTCTTCGTGAGTCATGATATTGGGGTATGTTCTGTTGTCGTTCTTAACATGAATGTTTCTGATCATATGTGTCAGATTGTGGAGTGCAAGTTTGAGAGAGTGCATGATGATTCCACAAAATCCCGCAAGATGTGCAGACCAATAACACAAAGAGGACTGCATGAATTTCATAATATCCTGTATGATACATCATGGGACTCTGTCCAACAGTGTGATGACGTTGATGATTCTTTTGCAGAGTTTTTGGGCATTTTGGGGAGGGCATATGTTCAGGCTTTCCCTGAGAAATTGTATAATGTGAGGTCAGACCAGTTAAATAACATAGGATGGTTTGACGAGAAGCTAAAAACTATGAGGGACCATATACACTTTCTAAGTGAGTTGCTGCAGCAGTACAACTTTGAGGGCATAAAGGAAGTTATCATTGAGCACAAAAAAGCTTACAGAAATGCAATAAAGCAGGCTAAGGTAAGGTTTAATGACAATATGATTCATTCATCCTCGAATCCTGCAAAAACCATGTGGCAGATAATCAACAGGCAAAGGGGCAATAAAAGTGCCCATGATGATCCTACTACCATAACACCAGATGATTTTAATAAATTCTTTTCTGAAATAGCGCATAAGACTGTGAAGGATATGCCACCCAGTGATAGTTTATTCAGTCTGTTGAGGCTGCCACTATTCCCTTTTCATTTGAGAAGGTGTCCTTAAATGAGGTTAGGGATATAATTGATTCACTAAAGAACAAGGATAGCTGTGATATATATGGTTTTAACGTAAAATTAATAAAAACTGCAAAGAACTGCATTTTGCTTCCTCTTACCAAGAGCATAAGTACTGGTGTTTTTCCCAACCAATTGTCTCAAGGAGGCCATTGTTAGGCCTATTTTTAAAAAAGGAGACCCTACTGTTCCCAACAACTACAGACTAATATCCTTGCTACCAATACTATCCAAGGTAATTGAGAAGTGTATGGCTATGGAAATAGTCAAGCACTTTGAGAAAAAAAATCTGTTCACAAATTGTCAGTGGGGGTTCAGACATAGCAGGAACACATCTCTTGCAATTCTGAATTTGGTCTCGGGCATATTGAATGCATTCCATAATTCTCAGTATGACTCAGTTCTCTTTTGTGATCTCAGCAAGGCCTTTGACTGTGTTGACCATGATATCCTGCTTAAAAAGCTTTGTCATTACAAATTTTCAGGTAATAGTATTAAACTGCTTAAATCATACCTTGAGTCCAGGTACCAGGTGGTGAGGGAGCAAGGAGCAAAATCGAGATTGGAGTACTTCAGGGATCAATTCTAGGGCCCATACTTTTTCTGATATTCATCAACGATTTGCCTTCTAACATCCAAGGAGAAAAATATACACTCTTTGCTGATGATACCACTGTGTCCTTTGCTGCTGATTCTCTGGAGGGTTCTTTGGCGGGATCCATGGCGGCACAGTTGAGAGCTGAAAGCTGGTTTTGCTCCAACAGACTTCTGTTGAATAAGGAAAAGACAGGTCGAGTCGTCTTCTCGATGCGAGAGATGGCAGTTCCCAACTAGGAAGATGTGAGCTTTTTGGGGGTTGTGTTGGACCTAAGATTGCAATGGGGAAAGCACATTAGTGCACTGACGGGAAGGCTTACCAAGATCTCCTTCGTACCATTTCACGCAGTGTGTCTACTGGTGTGCTGAGGAGTGCTTTTTTGCCATCTTTCAGTCCCGGATTTTATAACGATTTGCTATACGTGTATTTTGTGTTGCCTACTTACACGCGCGATAAGCCGTATTACCAGGATGGTGCACAAGAAAATCGATATTGCTCCTTGGGTATCGGCAAAAAGAAGGACACTTAATACTGTTAGAGGCAGTAACAATAACCTATAGTACAAGGTTCGGCGAATGTTGGTTAAGGGGCGTGCAACAAAACAACTCATACACTTTTCCTTTAATATTTCCTGACGACAAAAAGATGTGAGTATTTTCGGGGCTTTTTGGCTCTAAAATTTGAAGAAATTCAGTGGCGTCAATCCATTAATATACTTAAACGTGCACTCATGACGGATTCAAGCATTATGGAACAGTTGCAAACTGTAACACTGCGTAAGCGTAATGGAAATAAAGGGCGTTTGATTATATAAGTTGCCATTTAAGCTGTTCTATTTCTTTCAATGCTTTCGAAATATTTCCAAAGATACCCTATACGTACTGGTTGTGTTGTTGTGCAATGTAGCCACTAATTTTTTAATAATAAAACAACCTCCCACATCATTATAATGGTGTGTGCTTCCTGGTCAAAGGACAGACCAACAAAGCAGTAAAGAACTTTATGGCGCTCTCTGATAGAACAGCGCTACTACAAGTTCAAGCAGAACCGGTTGATCTTAACATAATCCAAATCTACGCACCGACACGCTGGACAAACCCGATAATGAGGTAAAGCAACTGTATAAAGAAATAAAAGAACTAATGGGATTAGTTAAGAAAAACGAAGGACTCATAATCATGGGGGACTTCAACGCCAAGGTTGGACAAGGACGTGTCGAGAGTACAGTGGGTGGCTTTGGTCTGGGGGATCGCAATGAAAGGGGAGATATGCTAATACAATTCTGGCAGGAAGAAAAACTAGTCATTGCGAACACATGGTTCAAACTGCCACCAAGAAGACTATACACCTGGCAGTCCCCAACACACGAAAGAGCACCTCGTATGAAATCAAATAGACTTTATATTGATCAGCCAAAGATACAGGAATGGACTGCACGGAGTAAGAACATACCCAGAAACCGACATAGGGTCAGATCACAATCCCGTAGTTGGTAAACGTAAAATAAAACTAAGAAAGAAAAAGAGCGAAGACCTAGTAAGAAAATAGATATCAACAACCTAAAGAAACCTGAAGTACGGATGAGAATCAAAGAAAAGGTGAATGAGGCCCGAAATCAGGGCCCATCTAGGGTGGACGACACCTGCAACAGCTTTAAGGACGCCATTGTGACTGTCACAAACAACGAAATTGCTCCACCAAACAACAAAATGAAGAAATGGCTGAGAGAGGATATATTGACACTTATGGTCCATCACGAACAAGGACGAGTTGGAGTACAGGAAGATCAACAAAGAAATTCGGAAAGAGATCCGTAAAGCTAAGGAACAATGGTTACAGGAAAGGTGCACAGAGCTGGAAGAGCAAAACTGGAAGAGAAACATGATCATTTTAATACACATAAATTAGTCGAACAAAGCCTTGCAATCTGAACAACATATAGTCGAGGACAATTGAATCTTCTCTGACCCCAAGAATTGGAAGAACTACACGCAACAACTATATGCGGAGAATACTATAAGAGATTTCACAGATAATTATGAAATCAGAAGTCCTAATCCTCGAGCGAGATACCACAGGACTGGCTCCAGTCAATTTTTGTACCGATCCCCCAAAACACCAAACGCAAACCACTGTGATAAGTTCCGAATGATCAGCTTACTGAGTCAAGTCCTAAAAATGTTCCTAAAGATAATTCATACAAGAATTTACAATAGACGCGAAAGAGCCATTGGCCCTACCCAGTTTGGGTTTCGTCAAGGCTTCGGTACACGTGAAGCACTCTTCAGCCTTACCGTATTACTCCAGAAATGCAGAGACCAACGCAAGGATGTTTTCATGTGCTTCATAGATTACCAGAAGGAGTTCGATTGTATCAAACATACTGATCTAATAAAGATGCTCCAAGATAGGATGATAGATAAGAACGATGTACGATTTATAAAGAACCTATACATAAATCAAACTGCTTCGGTGAAGGTGGGAAGTGATACTACATAGAAATTCACGATAGAGAGGGAGTAAGACAGTGTTGCGTCTTGTACTCCCTACTCTTTAATCTGTACTCTGAAGTGCCTTGAAAGATACAGATGACGGTAACAAAATCAATGGTCAGGTGGTCAACAATCTACGTTACGCTGAGTCATAATAGCAGATGGCCAGGAAGATATTTGAAAAGACAACAAGTCTAAACACTCTTGACATCTGCGTAAACTTTGTGGGTCACCTTAACTTCACGACTCAAACTTTTAATCCTTTTCTCTCCGACCTTCATGCTGTAACTATATCTATAAGCTTTGACCAGATGGCGCCCGAACCGGAGCTGGTAACCTTAAGACCCATAACACATAGGGGTAAATGTATGATGTTTAGGGAGTTGGAGACCTATGACTGGTCTTTTGTGGACTCCGACTTGCCCATTGATAGGAAATTTGACATATTTATGCAATCTTTAGTAAATACGATGAATTATGCTTTTCCTGCAAAAACTTGCCTTAAGAAGAACAAAAACAATCAAGTTAGGTAGTTTGACCAAGCTCTTGTTGATAAGAAATATATGAGAGAGTTTGAAAACATTAGTCCAAACCATTTTTTAGAGGTCAGTTGTGTATCAGGAGGCCATTGACCAAGTTAAAAACAGGTCCATCACACTTACCCCTGTCGTTTCAAAAATCTTAGAATTTGTTCTTCGGGATCAACTGTATAATTACTTTGAGAGTAATAATCTCTTTATATCTAATCAGTTCGGATTTAGGTCGGGAAATTCCACAACCCTGGCAATTCTTGACTTGACAGAGGCTTATGAGATTGGGCAGTACATAAAGGGAATATTCTGTGACCTGTCAAAAGCCTTCGATTGTGTTTCCCTTGAAATACTTTTACAGAAACTTGCACATTATAATGTGGGAGACTCTAGCATTAGCTTGATTAAAAGTTACTTGACTGAGAGATGTCAGCAGATGTATAGAAACGGGGAATTGTCCAGCCCTAGGAGTCTAAGGCATGGGGTGCCCCAGGGTACCCTCCTGGCGCCCCTGCTTTTCCTCGTATATGTTAACGATATAAAGAAAGCAGTTCCAAATGCAGATCTAATTATCTATGCAGATGACACAACTATTTTATGCAAAGACACTGATTACTTAAATGTAAAGAATTTAATTGATGAAAATATAAAAAGCTTACAAGACTGGTTTACTGTAAACAAACTTAATTTAAATGATAATAAATCCTTAAAAGAGGTAGCGAGCCAGGATAAGGAAGATGAAGATGTACTCTTGCAGGAAATGTACCATCCGAAGTTGACACCACAGGAGGGAGAGGGAGAGGACTAGGTACATGGTGGATAGGGTTAGTAATAGGGAGTCAGCCAGGGATGTGAGGTACAATGTGGAAATAGGTAAAATGGAGGTAGAAGGTACAATTTCGGACCTCAAGAAGAGGAAGGCTTGCGGGGACGATAGGATACCGAACGAAGCCATGATAGCAATCTGGGAAGGTATTGGGGGATCGTTACTGAAGATCTATAACAGGTGTTTGGGATACTTCCCAGAGGTTCGAAGGTTGCGAGAATCCGCTGGCTCCCAAAGGCAAAGGGAGGGTTTCGGCCTATAAACCTATTACCCACCTTAGGGAAAGTGTTGAATGGAGTGAGAACTTGGTGTGAGAGTGAGCTGAAGTTCAGCGAGAGTCAGTTTGGGTTCAGGGGAGAAAGGGACACGACTGAGGCGATTGAAAGTGTGTTACGAGTGATGAGGAAAGCAAGGGAGAGTGGTCTGCATAGTATGATTGTTACCCTGGACCTGAAAAATGCATTTAATTTGGCATGGCCGGCAACGATTGGTAGGGAAATGGAGAGAATGGAAATGCCGAAGGGAATGAGGGATATATGTTGGAGTTTTTTAGTGGAGAGAAAGGTGATGAGTGGGAAATCGGAAAGGCAACCGGGGAAAGGATGTCCACAAGGGTCGAGCCTGGGGCCGACCCTGTGGTTGTTATGCATGGAAGGGTGGCTGAGAAGGATATCTGACCTAGAGAGAGAGGAGGGAGTGAAAGGACAGGCCTTCTCGAATGATGACCAAGTAATTGTGATTCCAGGGAGGTCAGCGCGCGAAATAGAGAGAAAATGGGAGAGAACATAGATGGAGCGTAAGGAGTGGGAGAGAGAAAGTTTTGCTGAGTACAATGAGGGAAAGACTGAAGTTATGTTTGCTGAAAGAGGAGGGAAAATCCGGGAACCGGTTGTCAGAATGGATGAGAAAAGGATTGAGTGCCAAGAATATGTGGATTTCCTGGGCTTGAGGATTGATAGGAAGCTAAATTCTATTGAGCATGTGAAGATGGTGAGGATGAAAGCGGGTGAATTGGCTATGAAAATGTGTGCGTTAGCGAGGACTAAACATGGAGTGAACAAGGATAAAGCGAGGATGATTTATGATATGGTGGTAAGCCCAGCGACTTTGTATGAAAAAGCAGTTGGATGCGACGCAACGTATATTTGGACTGATTGTGGCTAGAACGTATCGGACAGTGGCGAGTGAGGGACTTCAGGTCATTAATGGGATGACGCTTCTTGATATAGAGGCGAGGGTCAGGTATGAGCTTAGGGAGTGGATGAGGAACGAGAAGGAGGAAAATGGAGTGAGAGAAAGAGAAAGAGAATATCCACCAGAAAGACTGAGCAGGAAGAGTGAGGGAGATATTGGTGAGGAAGAGGTGAAAGTGTATGTGGATATGAGTGAGAAAGAGGGGGTAGCAGGTATAGGATGGTTGTGGGTTAGGGTTAACGGAGAGACAAGGACAGGAAATGGGAAAATTAGGAATGGTGCTGGGGGAGTACAGGGAGAGCTTTTGGGGGTTGAGTATATGCTCGATGAGATAGAAAGGGAAGAGGAGTTAGATAATTACAGGATTTTTACCGATTCATAGATGGTGGTGAGAATGCTCTATAATTATAAGACTAGGCATAAGTGGGTAAGAGGGGTGCAATGTAGAATGAGAGAATTGGGGATGAATGGGTTCAGAGTGAATGTGGAATGGATGAGTAGAACGTAAGTGGCGGATAGGGAGGCAGGACGCAGGGAAGGGAAATTGGGGATGTCGAAGGAAAGAATTTATTAGGGCTTAAGAACATTAAGAGAGCGAGGAAAGAGGTAGCAATGAGGAGATGGCAAGAAAGGTGAGATGTGGGATGCAAGGAAGTTGGATGTGAGAGGCTAGATGTGGCATTTAAAGCAAGCCAGCTGGTGACTGGCCATGGCAACATGAAAGAGTACCTCTGGCGTTTTAAATTAAGGGACACGAATGGGATGTGTGAATGTGGTAGGTAGAGAGAGAGAGAGAGA
>MU184397.1:1542-22624 GCA_016904865.1 Pissodes strobi | reverse complement strand
TGGGAAAATATCAGTTTACGGAGGGGGGAAAAAATTTCAAGGGAAGATGTTGAGGTGGTTAACGAATTATAAAAGATACGGAGATTTGACCAATGCACTCATGTAATGTTTATATTAGTTATTAGGCACAAATGTAGGTAAGTCGATTGTGGGGTTGTGAGGTGGTGGGTAGAATTAAGTTAGGTTAAGGATTATATGTAATGGAAGAGGCTTTGTGGTGGTGGGTAGATTTAAGTTAGGATAAGAAGTTATGTATTAGATGTAAGGTCTCGCTGTGTTCTTCGGATCGCAGGACAGGTGCGGGTCATGGGTGCAGCGGAGTTGGTTAGGCCGTTTCCTTGAGAGTGGTTTCTTTGGTTAGTGGGTGGAAAAATTGCTAATACCGAAAGGTGGGAAGCTTTGGATTACAGTCAAGAAAGAGGTTACATTTTCTTGTTTCAAGTACACCGCTGGTATTTTATTTATACTTAAAGTCCCCATCGAAAGTTGCTGTCACTAGCATAGACCATTAAAAATATGGACAGGAAAGTGTCAAAAAATTAAATATAGTGCTAGTGTATGTCGCCATTAAGTACCTCTTGAGTTTCGCGTAGATTTTAAAAATTCCTTGAAATATGTATAGGGTGTCCTATTATTTAAAAATCATCGAATTCATATCGACTTGAGAATCTGAGAATCCCCATGTCAAAGTAAGTAAAATACCGCCGAAATTCGGTGTATAAGTTTAATTTGAAGTTAAATATTACGATGACCAAGCAGACTGATATTTTTATTATGCAAAAACAACAGTACATTTTTTGCGAACATGCAAGATTCCAATGCAATGGTTCAAAGCTGAAATTGATTAATAACAGACCATGCAGGCGAGATACGAAAGTCCAAAACATAATTTAATCTTGACGTCAGATATCAAATGTTTGCGTATTATTCACTTATTTGAGACTTTATAACTTAAACGATATAGCCAGAAAAAAGGTGAACAGGAGTTTTGAATTTTCTGGATTTTATATTCATTTTGTTCAGTTAAAAAAGGACCATATACAATATTCAAGTATCCAGCAACACTAAGCAATAGACTCTGTAAGGATTTTTTTTGTACTAGCAGGCAAAATATCCCTAAATTCACATAATGACTTTAATTTATAATGTGACTGTTGACAAATCTTATTTACATGCGCATTAAATGACATTCGATTATCCATACAAAGGCCCAGGTTTTATACTTGATCTACCCATTCCAGTTCAACATCATTAATATTTAATTTATTTGGTGCTCTATTTAGTTAGTTAGTTTCAGTTAGTTAGTTTCAGTTCTTGAAAACAAGATTGCCTGTGTTTTACCCAAATTAATAAAAAGTGAGTTCTTGTCAGCCCAATTAGAGATCCGCTGTAAGTCAGCATTAATCAAATCCAAGGCCTCAGGCAGACGACCGACCAATGATGGCAGATAGATTTGCAAATCATCCGCATACATGTGATACCTTCAGTTATTTATTTTCTGAACTAAGTCAGCCACAAACACTATGAAGAGAAGTGGTCTCAACACTGACCCTTGCGGGACCCCTCTGGCTACAGTTCTCCACCCAGAAATTACCATACCCTCATCACTAGTCAGTCTTACTGCCTGTGACCTGTTGTGAAGTTAGCTTTTAAACCACCCATTTGCCTCAATATTATAGTGCTTTAGTTTTGCCATTAAGAGTTCTATATTGGGAGTGTCAAAGGCTTTTATCATATATATCAAAACAGAGGGACAACATGTTCCATTATCCAGGGATAGGGCAATATCTGTTGTTATTTTTAAAAGTGCTGTCGTACAGCTATAATATGGTCTAAAGCCAGACTGAAATTTTGGGATAATGTTTCTGCCTAATAAATAATCAAGCAATTGACCTTTCACAATTTTTTCAATCAATTTAGATAAAGTTGGCAAAATACTAATTGGTCTTAGTTCATTAATATTGGTTGGATTGTTCATTTTGGGCACTGGAGTCACGAGGGCTTTTTTCCAGATGTCAGAGACACACTCAGAAGATAGCAAGTTATTAATAATGTTGACCAAAGGTTTTAGGCAAATAGGAATGCAAGCCTTTAACATTTTTATAAATATTTCATCTACCCCAATAGCATTACTTCCAATACTGTTTATTATTTTATAAACTTCATTTTCAGAGACTAGTTTAAAATGAAATGGTTCCCCATCGATTGAGGAACTAAGAAATGTATCTAAATTAACTGGATTAATCTGTAATTGAGGCACACTATCCAGAAAATGATTATCAACAAGAGTTGGATCCTTTAGATTAGGAGGAATTTCCGCAGTTGCATTGTTAATAACTTTCCAATTAGAGATTTTTTTCCAAAAATCCTTAGTTTTATTTGGTCCTTGACACTTGTTAATTTCATGAGAATAATATGCCTTTTTTTCTGCCTTTACTGCCACATTTACACAATTTTTAAGATCAATGTAATATTTTCTACTACTATCAGTTTTTAGAGAAAGATATCTTTTGAAAGCATTATTTTTTAACTCTATCATTTTTTTTAAATTATGTGTTAACCACAATGGTTTAGACCCTCCTTGCTTCAGTGGTTTTAAGGGACAGTAAACATCAAACAGGGACAAAATATTTTCATTAAATATTTCAACTTTCATATCTATATCATTAGAATAGTATAGGTTATGCCAACTCCATCTGTTGTAAACCTGCCCTTAACTCATCAGAATGTGCCAGTCTTAAAACTCTACCTTTTATCACAGAATTGTTACTTATTCTTAATTTATCACATTTCAATGTACAAAATACTGCTTCATGATCTGTTGAAGCTGGATCACAAGGCACAACACCATAACTTTTGACTAGATTTATATTATTTAAAATTATGAGATCAACTAAAGTTTGATTATAGGGTGTTATTCTGGTTGGTTCCTGAATTAGCTGAGTTAGACCGAAACTTGCTAAAATATCATTAAAAAACCTAAATTCTACAGAGTTGTCATTCAAAAGGTTTACATTAAAATCTCCAGTACATACCAAAACATCACAATCACAAACAACCGCAGCAAAAACATCATATAGGCAACTGAAGGCAGAGTATGGCACAGAAGGTGGTCTGTAAACAACCCCCATTGTTAGTAATTGTTTATTATATTTAAAACGTATCCAAAGTTGGTCAATTCCATTATTGAAATTGGGAGTATCAATGAGTGTCGGCTTGAGTTTAGACTTCACATAAATGGCAACCCCACCTCCCCTACCATTTCTGTCTCTCCGAAAAAAATCGAAACCATTAGTTGAATAAAATTCTGATAATAAATTACAATTTAGCCATGTTTCCGACAATGCGACAATGTCACAGTCAGATGCTTCAACAAAGTACCTGATATCTGAAAATTTATTGCACATACACTAGGGATTTATATGTACTACACTTAACGGGTCCTGGTTAGTTGATATGGCCTTATGATTTACCTTCTGTATGATCGCCGAGGGCCCCTCTGAAAATTTCGGCTTCTGAACATTTCTCGGGCTGCCACCATCATGTGTACGAGGTTTAAACTGATCGACATAACATCCATCAGGCCAAAACCCATCAGACAGATATTGTTGTTCTAGCTCTTCAGGTGCACCAAGCTTAAATGCCGATCTCCTGGGACTGCGATATTTCGATGGAAGTTTTGTACAGTGATATGCATTTGCATACTTTGGATCCAATCCAGCAATTATATCTACATCCAAATTTGAAAAATAAATCCATGCCAACTTGGCTATCCTCTCTCAAATATTCTTGTTAGCAATTCATGGTTGTTCAGGTCCAAAATATATTTTACCTGAAGGAGCTTTTATGCGTTGCTTCATTCGGCCCACATGTACAATATCATCAGCAAGCCTTTCCGAGGGCTTTTCCAGAGTTTTACGTTTACCAGCTGCACCTGGCACCGACGCTCTCACAGAATACAAATTCTTGTCTCACTGACTCTGCTACCCAGAGATTCTTGACCAGATGCACCAGTAAATGCCCGTATCAATTCCACATTGGTCTCCTTGATTGCATTCATTCCATCCATTTTGCTATAAATTTGGGCAGCTTGTTCTTCTAGATGCCCCTTTATACATTTTATAATTTAATGGCAGGATTTAAGAATTAATTCGTGATTCAATACGACTCCAGTTTTACCATTAAGCTTAGAGGTTATATTTGTTACCTTCTTTTCAAGAGCAGTCACCTTCTCAGCATCAGCACAATCAGATTGCACCACTGGAATTTTTGATTCTAAAGTGAGGAGTTTTTTTTATTAAGCATGGTCAGTTCATTTTGAAGCGTTTCAACATGCTTAAGAATTTTTGGAAAGGTTTTAAAATTCACGAAACAGTCAGGGTAAGGATGTACTAAGGTAAGGCTTCTCCCCAAAGCTACTGGCGCTTGGATCAAAAGCCAAGACAATTCCCCCCATAGGCAACGTAAAACGAATTTTATTTAACAGTTGCGGATCGATGTCAACTTCCAGAAAACATGGCATCTTAAAGACTGTCCAACTCTTCAAACCATTGAGGTATTTATTAGGAAGGAGGCGACGCATGAGACTTCAAAACGGTCTCGGGTTCGCCATATTGGTGCCGGATTTCTGTCAAGCCATAATACCTCAATGTGTCAAGTATTGTCAAGTTAGTTGTTTGTGTTTTACATGCCGTTTAATTTTAAAGACTATTTTTGTGGAGTTTGAAAAACATTTTGACAGTTCTAACATGTCTTCATGTGCAGTGCCTAGTTGTTGCAGTCAACAACGCGTTGATAAAAAGAAATCAGCTGGAATTACATATCATAGGTAAGTGCATTGTCTTTATTACTATAAACAATGGTGAGTGTAAACATAATTCAGGACCGGATTATATTATTGTGCTATAATATTTGGAAAACAATAAAATACTGTGCCTGAAATGAAATGTGCACACCGAAAAAAGGGTATCCCTTATACAATTATTATATAGGTAAAGCATGTTAAGTATACACATATGATTTTAAATATTTATTGACAAATTAAAAATTAATTAGGACTTTTAAATTTTAGCTCTCTCTCTTCATATTTTCCCCTTTGAAATTTATAACTAGCATTATATTAAAGGAAATACTAATTTTTAGGTTTCCAAAAAATTCAATCCGTCGAGAAACTTGGGGAATTTTGTAAATAGAAGAGACTGGTAACCTACAAATTCTAGTGTGCTGTGTTCGAAACATTTTTCCGAAGAATGTTTTGATAGAATATCTCAATGTATTGTCCGTTTAAATCCAGATGGTGTTCCAACACTTAACAAGGTAAATAAAGTTTTTCTATTTTGCGTTCAAAATGATTCCATTTCGATAAGCAAATGCGTGTTTCTTTTCGACCACGGCACAAGGAGAAACGGTATAGTATTCCGGCAGCCAAAACTCGTCGAGTTCGCGCATTGACGTACGTTGCGTAAAAAAATCAAGACGCTGCATTAGATTTATATTCAACAAATTGACATCGTGGTTTTCTAACTGTGAATGTTGAATTATTTGATTTTCGAAATGCCTGGATGTGCTGTGGCAAAGTGTAATAACTACACTAAATCTACTCAAGGCAGTAATATTAGATATTTTCGTTTCCCTAAAAACAGAGAGCTATGTAAAAGGTGGATCATTGCGTGTAGACGGGAAGATGAGATAAACGTAAAGAATGGTATGTATTTAAGTAACTAGGTGGTCTATTATGTGATAGGTTGTAATTAATTTGTAAAAAAAAACTAATACATATAACTTTTAGCTTACATATGTTCTATTCATTTTGAGAGCGTTTATTTTGCTGAGCCTACACTTAAAGAGAACTTATTAAATTATACGTCAAAAACTAAGAGAGGTCTTAAACAGGATGCCGTACCTACGTTAAATATATCTGAAAAGGAAAATAAAGGTAATTCAGATAGGTCTTCTCGTATGGCAAAACGAAGAAAAATTAGTGAAACAATAGTTTCCAATAGAGCTATGATGGATTTGGACATGGACAATCATAGTTTGGACGTGCGAACCGAAAACGGTGTGAAAAGAAGCTTATATAAGATTAAGACTGTTAAACAGACAGATCAGTTTTCAGAATTGTAAAAGGAAGATGGACAAGAAAATGCAGAAATTTACAAATCTGAAACAATAATATCGTTAAATTTTTTTCTTAAATAATTATCTTTTTTTATTAACCTTACCTGACAAGCCTTTTTATTATTAAACTGTAAATTCTGTGTACTATGTATTTATACCTAGTCAAATTAAAAACATATTTCATTAATAATTATTATTTAATAATTAAATAATTTGTAAAAAAGAATACTACTGAATTTATTTTTTGACAAAACATTTTAGCTTCTACGTTGTGAAAATAATAACTAATAACATAAAAAAATACTGTATATTTATTTCAATTGTATACTTTAGAAAGCAATCTCAACACACTGTCGTCAAAGCAACTGAATTTACTAGTAGTATAATTGGATAAGCAATTATTTCTCCACATGAAAAACATCTTATCACATGAAAAAACATTTTTTACTACTTGTCAAATCAAAAGTTATTTCTAAATTTCATAGATTTTAATCTATGCAATTCTTGTCGTGAAACCAATGTATTTTAAATGCGCGCTATGTCTGAGACTTAACGCAAGCTACGTCACAGCTCGGCAGCGGTGCGCAATACTATACCGTTTCTCCTTGTGCCGTGTTTTCGACAAGCATTTTATTGACTGGTTGCTATGATATTAACAAAATTGTTCAGTGTCAAGGCCCACTAACAAAAATTTCGACACCGCTTTCAATGGGATTTCTAGTAATAAAGACGTCAAAAATGACAAGATGGCCGCTCAAGTGCTGATAGAGAATAGAATAATAGTATATTATTTTATATGGAGGAAAAGTGATACTTTTCATGGCGCGCTCGTGTTTAACAGCCGAACGGAGTGAGGCTGGTAATAGAGAGCAAGCCATGAAAAGTAACTTTTCCTCCAAATAAAATATGCTGTTTTTTCTTCAAATGTCGACAAATTAATGCAAAAACATCTCTTTTTAATAGTAATAATATCTAATTATTATTAAAGATAAATGGGTTCGCAAGGCGGCTTAGACCACGGTCGTAGGTGGCCTTGCTTAGACCGGTGTCGGTGAATATAATGTAACATAAAGCTGTCAGTGGACACTGTAAACAATAATTAATTTTTTAAGATTGCATCTCCGATTGCGTTTTAATTCCGTATTGATAAGCAGTTACTGAGTAAGTTCGATTAAACAATAACCAATTTGTTCCTAAATTAGTGATTTTTAGAAATGCAGTCACAAATTGAGTGATAAATACAAATTATAGTTTAATAAATCTTGAGTTGTTGACGCTTATTTTGTTGTCTGTTTGTATTATATCTATGTTGCTATGACAACACTTTTACCTCTGCCGGCGGAAAAGTGAAAAGTAAAGCTCCGGCGGAGGAAAAACGAAACTTCACGGCCGCCTACACAGTCGAGTAATGACGGATTTACTGACGTTTGAAGAAAAATTAATGTTTTTCTACGGCCGCGCGCAAAATAACTAATTATAAATTGAAATGAAATCGCAAAATCGACGAATGCCGTGGATCCTTATTTTGCGCTCTAGCAGAGTATAACAAACCAACGAGTAGCGACAGCTGGGGGACCAAATTTTGCTGCGCATGTGCGAAATATGAAGTCCTTCCGTCAAACTGACTTTTGTTGCAGCGCGTCAATTACGAATACTGATAAGTGCGTTTTAGTTTTGAATTGTGTCGTAATTTCAAAATTTTAAAAGTGAATAAGTGTATAATCATGCCGGGTATTTCTTGTGCATATTGTGCTTGTACAATTAGGTCTGGAGATGGAAAATATTTCTTCAAATTTCCTCGAAAGATTATCACCGGTAAGTACATAGCTACTAACACTAATCCTCAATATAATGGTTGTTTTTTTTTATATTGAAATTTAAATTAATTGTTAGTAATTGCTCTTGAAGAATAGATAAATTTTGATTCAGGAGTATTAGTGGTGAAAAAGTACAATTATAAGTGATAAATTGAATTCCAAAAGACGTTAGGTACAAGTAATGTGTATTGCTAGACTGTTCTAAGTTTCAAGTTTTTTTTTTATCCAACAACATTATATCTCCACATTCTGCATTGAGCAAAAAATTTCAAAAGTAGAATAATAATGCACCCGTATATTTGCTTAAAAATGGTCTTTCTTATTTAAAGTATGTTCCTATAAAATTTGTTATGCTGTTCTCACATGAAGAATCTTTGGGCAATTTCCAGCAAAATAATTCTATTGTAAAGGAATTAAATTATTCCGGCCTGTATTAGTTTGTAGAAGTTATTTGTTGTAAGGCCTGGGTCTTATGTGTAGTAGGCCTGACATTTTTCATACTAACCTAAAAAGAGAACCTAACCAACGATTTCTATTTCGCGGAAAAGGTGCAGTTGTTTGTCTGATATATGTGTTTCCTGGATCATCTGTTGTTTTGTCTAATAAGAGCCTTTAATCTACACATGCTATTATTTTGGCAAAAAGCTAAGACTGCTATAATAAGGAGCCACGACATGGTTTAAACCAGACGGCTCGTGGTCGCTAAGAAATCGAGCTGGCAATTACCTTGCAGCAAAGCCATCAAGGAGAACAGAAAGAAAGAAAGAAAAAATAGAAGAGCGGTTTGTGTAATCACAAAATATTTTGTGTGTGTAATGTATAGAGTTTCTATCTAGCATAACGTGTCTTTCGTACGTTTGAATCACAGATGTAATATTCTAGTTTAAATCATACTCTAATTTGCAGTAAATCTTCCCGAATCTTCCGAACAACAAATTTGGGTACATAATATTAAATATTTTGGAGAGATGATGCTTCTGTTTATCAATGTCTGCTACTATTGTATAAAAGACAATGAAAATTAGTTTACTACAAACAAAGGATTAAGGATTTTTTGAAAATAGACAGAAAAACATCATTGTAGGTTGGCCCTCCAATAACAATGAGCTAGTTGGGAATTATCGATATTTAAGCATCAAGTTGGGAACAGTTATTTGTTGCCAAAAAAACTTACCTTAACCAATAATTCCAAAACAATAATTAGTATCTTCCTAAACAAAAATTCAGGCTATCGTCAAAAAAGAAATTAGCAGAATTGCTATTTGATTCTGTTTCTGAAACACCGTAACTAAATCAGCATTATTTAGTTCTTTTATTGATAACCCAACCTCTTAAGAGACATATTTTCTTGTAAGTTTTTTGTTAACTTTTAATTTGTATCTGTTTTTTTTTGTTTTATTTTATTAAACATAATATTTATTGTACCTACGCAAGTATAGCATCCATATATAAAGGGTGTCTCAATAAGAAGAACTTATAACAAAATTACATCACACTTGATGTTTGGAGGTTTTGCTCTAAGTACTTTAGTTTTGCCAAATGTGTAGATTTCTAATTCAAGTCCACTTACATTTTGATTGCGAATTGTTAAAGATATCACATGCAGAACTTAGCTGGCATTCCAAAACTGCAATAATATGTGCCTTGACGTGTTATAAATGCTTCATTTTCTGGGTATAATGACAAGCTTAAAATCTCTACCCCTCCTGTATTGTAATCAAAAATTGCAAAATGACCAAGCTTGTGTTAAAAATAATTTTTTTAAGTTTTATAAATTACAGTCATCATAGGTAGATCTAATGAAATTTTTCTTTCAGTGTCAAAGTCTGGACAGAAGCTTCTATTAGAAATGATATACTGGATAAACCAGTTAAACAGATGATGGCATATAGACTATGCGAAGTTCTATTTGAAGAAATGTATTTTTCTAAGATAACCTCTGCAAGAAAGCACTTCGTCCTACAATATTTGGTAAATATCTACAGTGGGTATTTAGGACAAGTCAAGATTCATCTCAAGAACCACCAAAGAAAATCAAGATCCTTGCAGGTAAATCTTTATAGCAATTGTTCATTGACATAAAAAAATCAAAGTATCTGTATTGTTTCTAATGGCACAAACTGTTACAGCTATTTCGTTTGTCTAATCATTATGACTGAATTTAGCAACATCATGTTGAATTCCATGTGTAGAAAAATTTTATTGGTTGGATTTATTATTTACAAGTCAGTTATAAAACAGTAATTACCCTGATAGGTACTCAAAATTCAGATATTTCACCTCATCCTATAATCACAATTCAATAAACAATATGTACTAAAAACACTACCGGTTTTGTGAGTTATGTACCTAATAGAAAGTATCTACTGGTCACATAAATAGTTCCAGTTTTTATCTGAGTTGTACTAATTGACACTTTATTGTTACTAACATGATATTGTTTGACTGCAATTAAATAGCCTTATGCTTGTTGTTAATACTGTATCAACAATACCTTCATTATTATTATCAATTTCAGGTCCTAAAATTTTAAAAGATGAAGAAACAAAATGGGTGAATTTGGATGATATTCAACCAGTCAACATAAGAAAAGATAATTCTACCTTCTCACCTTTCACCAACTATACAAGCTGAAGAGCTGAAATGTCAACTAGTGCTATTTTAGAAGATTGTATTTTAAATTTTTAAAAATATATATTTAAAAGTGGAAGGCATAGCAAGTGACATGGGCTCGAACTTTATTGATTTGACTAAATGTCTAGAAATTACACCTAAAAATACAGAGTTTTAGGTAGGAGGTGAGAATATGTTCTATATTTTTGACCCATGTCATTTAACTAAGGCCACCCGCAGTATCTTAAGCACACCTTTTGCTTTCAGGGTAGAAAAACGTCTTGGTCATTTATTAAATGTTTCTATAATTCCGATAAAAAGCAGTTCTACAGGTGAGCACCTAAACTCACTAATTCTCACCTTAATCCCACAACTTTTGAAAAATGAGAGCGAGTTACGCCGTTCAACTTTTGAGCGACTCGACTCAATTGCCAGTGGTATTAATACATACATGAGTTTGGGTGCATTTCCAAATGAAGCTTTTGCAACAATTTATATTGTAGAAAATATAGTAATCTGTTTGATATCTTGAACTCCTTATCAATAAATAATTCTTATATTCTCATATGGAATCTTTAAGCGAAGCTTTGGATTTTTTGCCAAATTTAAAGGTATTAAACAAAAATGGTCAAGATTGTTAAATGTTGGTCTATTACAATAAGAGGTCTTCCCAATTTATAGCAAACACTTTTAAACTGTTGGTATAAATTTAGAAAATTACTTTTGCAGATTTATTTCCGCTCACATCACATGAATTGTAGGGAGGATTTAGATGATTTTCTCATTATTTTAAAATCCATGGACATGGTAGAAATTATTAATAAGGAGTCGGAAACATCAACTGCAGCAATTTCCTTACCTGATTGGAATTACCGTAAAGAAACCTTTTCAACACATAATGCTAGGATGTCTGTGGATATTTGATGAAAAGGTGTCTGGAAGTACATTCATGTGACATTTGCTATGCTTTTAGCAGAAAATGTACTAGTATTGATGTAGACAAACTTCTGTCTCAATTTAAAGCTTTTAATGCAATTAAAGGTACTTTTGGTGATTTATCATCGCCACCAGAAAAGTGGGTTCATTTTATACACAGCCTTCAAAGTATTTTCAACTAAAGCTAGTATTTAAGTTAACCGAAGTACATGTCCCTGGGAAGACAGTTCAAGTTTTATCCCTTTAAATCCCCTGCTAGGAATTTGACCGAATATATCTGTCAACAGTGTAAATAGAGTACCGAGACGGAGGAGAATCGAACAAGGTCGGCGGGAAAGTGGGTGCTCTCTTACTCTTTACAAGAGAGGTTGCTAATGTTAGACCATCATTCAGTAATAGTTTTTTTTTCGAGCCATGCGTCAGGTATAAAGGACATAGTCAATCATCCCTCCCTGGGATGGCTTAGTCCTGCCTTTAGGTGGTAATTTCTTATTTTTGGTTGTATACGTATGTCAAAATTTGTTTACTAAACTTTGAAATTAAACATTTTTGTTGCATTTCTACCGAAATCTACGCCGCAAATTTACTTTCAATAACCTTTGATTAATAAACGTTGTTAGACTAGTGAAAATTGTTGTATTTTATTTAAATTAATAATTTAACACCATTGTCTTCATAACAGTAGGTATGAGGGCTAAAATCCCTTAAGGCAACTCGGGTAAGTAATTAAGTACTCCTGACTTACATCTCCTTAGCCTACCGATAACAGTTACAGAATCAATAAAAACTTTTTGTTTGTGCTGTAGCAAGTTTTAATTTTCCTCCACATTTCAATGGTTCAAAAAATATACCCAATACCTTTGTAAATATGACATCGTAATTTAAAGAAATGGAGTACCTACTATTAATAATAACGAGAAGTTGCTGAAACTAGTACAATAAGAAATGTCTATTTGAGAACCGCTGAAAACGTAGTACAATATTATATTTTTCTACTACCTATCAAAAACCTCTGCTACACCTCTTCAATAGCCTCCAAGCCAGGCGGGTGTAAGCTGAAAGTGCTTTATTTAGGTTAAAAATTGACATATCAACATCTTAACATGATAAATGAAATCATGAAATACAGTGGGGTTTATTTTTCTCTCAACGCGCCCTCATTAAAGGAAACTAAAAATTTAAATAAAATCCCAAGAAACTATTGAGATTCCTTTATCAATAAATCGTAGGAGAAATATAAGTAATATATATTTTTATAATGAAAGCTTTCAGAAATTATTATCGACAAGGGTGACAGGAAGTAGGAAAAACCACTATATTATAGAAAAGCTTTACGGAATCGGACTCAAATATGAAAAATTATCAATTTTCCACTTCAAGTTTTTTTATAGTGTAGTCGCAGAGTCGCTTCCTTTCGAGCCACTGCATGGTTTGAGCAGTTTACAAATATGAAGTCCATTTGTCAGCGGCTCTGCCGGAATCGGTCCCTTGAACATCAAAGGTGCCGACGCTTTATGTCGCTACTCGTTGGTTTGTTATACTCTGGCTCTAGCGCGAACATGGAAAAGAAAATTCTCACTTTTTCCGTCTAGCGTGCTATGAATGGTCACGGAACCCGAAGATAAATAAATGGCAGTCGTGCGTTTGTTAGTTTGTTACTGGCCCTCCTGTTCTAATATGCCCGAAGCTCGAACATAATATGTCAAACTGACAGTCATTTGCAAATTTCAGAATAAGTATAGAGAAAAATATGCATTTATTTTTGAAAATGCGGCTGTAGAAAAAGTTCCGTGTGTTTTTCGAGCGCAAAGTAAGATTGCCGTTTTCGAAATATTAATGCGCTCCGTTACGCGTCGCGCAGTAACATTCTTTCTCAAGCGGCAATCCGTTACTTTGAGCACAAATAACTATTTCAAAATATTACATTTTGCAAAATAGAAAAAATAGTATAAAATTCACGTTTTAAAAGACATTTAGCGCACTCGCACGTTAAGGCTTGCGTTCCTAGGAAGCGCGACGGTGACGGGACGGAATGCGTGGACGTTGTCCTTATGGCTAACCAAATAAGTGGGTTCCTAAGAAGCGGAGCGTAACGGCGTCGGAACAGAACGTAAAATCCCGCCAGCGTAGTCACGCCAGCAGTCGGTCGGCAGGCAACTTCGACGGGACGAGACGACGGAAAGTTATTTCTTTTGTGTGGTGTTTTGATAATGTCGGGCTTCACAGAAGAGAAAACTGAATTGCTCATTGACTTGGCGCGACAATACCCAGTACTGTATAACTTACAGCACAAAAATTCTGAATCCTGTTTCTGAGGACGGTATCGGTTCAAATGACAAAAATAAATTAAAGCTAACTGAAACTAACCGAAAGTTGATTCAACGACTAACCCAAACTAACGAAAAGTAACCAAAAGCACAAAAAGGGTTAAAATGAATCGGAAAAAAATTAAAAAAATAAAAGTAAGGTAAAACTAACTCAAAGTAACCGAAATTTGGCGAATAACCAAAACTAACCATAAAAATTAAAATTGGTTAACCTATCGGATCCGGTTCACATTACTAAAATAAATTGGAACTAACTGAAACTAACCGAAAGTTGATTCAACGACTAACCGAAAGTAACCAAAAGCTACAAAAAAGGTTAAAACGTATCGAAACAGATTAAAAATATTAAAGTAAATTAAAACTAACCAAAACGAACCGAATTTTGGCGACTAACCAAAACCACCCAAAAACATTAAATTCGGTTATAACGTATCAGCGCCGATTGAAATGACTAAAATTAAAACTATCTGAAATTAACTGAATATTGATTGAACGACTACCCACGACGACTATCTAAACCTAACCCAATCAAACCTAAATTAACCAAAAGCACCAAATATGGCTGAAACGTATCGAAACAGATTAAAAATATTATAGTAAGTTAAAAATAACCCAAATTAACCGAATTTTGGCGACTAACCAAATTTAACCAAAAACATTAAACTTCGTTATAACATATCGGAAAGTTGATTGAATGATTAACCAAAACAAATCAAAAGTAACCAAAAGCACCAAAACGGACTAATATGTATCGAAATAGGTACCACAAATTAAAGTAAGTTAAAACTAACCAGAAACATTATATTTGACTATGGCGTATCGGAGCCGGGTCAGATGAATACTTTGGTTTCTTGACAGTGAGTTTCCAAGGTCGCATCACGACACGGAAAATTTTAGTGAATGTCACGACACGGTTTATGCATAACTGATTATAACGCATCGGAACTCGCTCAAATAAGCAAAACCAAAACTAACCAAATCTATGAAAATTGATTATAACGTATCGGAACCAGCTGTAAAATAATTTAAGACTAAATGTAACTAACCGAAAGTTGATTAGACGACTAACCAGAATTAACCAAATTTATTAAAATTGATTATAACGTATCGGAACCGACTCAAATAACTAAAATAAGTTGAGACTAAGTGAAACTAACCGAAAGTTGATTAGACGACTAACCAAAACCAGCCAAATCTATTAAATTGATTATAACGTATCGGAACCGACTCAAATGACTAAAATAAGTTGAGACTAACCCAAACTAACCGGAAGTATTGATTAGACGACTAACTAAAACTAACCAAATTTAGTATACTTAATTATAACGTAGCGGAACGAACTCAAATGACTAAAATAAATTGAGACTAAGTGATGCTAATCGAAAGTCGGTTAGACGATAAACCAAAACTAACCAAATCTATTAAAATTGATTGTAACGTATCGGAATCAGCTGAAATAAGTAAAATAAATTGAGACCAAGTGTAATTAACCGATAGTTGATTAGACGGTTAACCAAAACTAAGCAAATTTATTAAAATTGAATATAACGTATCGGGACCGACTCAAATAACTAAAATAAGTTGAGACTAAGTGATATTAACCGAAAGTTGATTAGATGACTAATAAATCAAAACTAACCAAATCTATTAAAATTGATTATAACATATCGGAACCAGCTGTAAAATAATTTGAGACTAAGTGGAACTAACTGAGAGTTGATTAAACGACTAACTAAATCTATTAAAATTGATTATATCGTAACCGAACTGGCTCAAATAAGTAAAAAAAGTTGAGACTAAGTAAAACTAACCGAAAATTGATTAGACGACAAATCAAAACTAACCAAATCTATTAAAATTGATTTTAACGTATTGGAACCGACTCAAATGACTAAAATAAGTTGATACTCAGTGAAACTAACCGCGTTAGATCGAGGATAGGGAGACGAATCGAATGCAGTTTTTACAACCACCACTAATATTATAAATTGTAAAAACGGTCGAAACTTGAAGTAATATGCATTTATGTGGTATAATTTGGTAAAGTAAAGTTACGTAATCTGCTAAAAGTAATTTTTTACATTAGCTTGTGTTAAGCGTGGGTGAGGGTTTTTTAGTTTCTCACGACAGAATAGTCGTGTCTCATATCGTTAGATCAAGAAAAGTCAGACGAGCCGAATGCAAATGGTCTTTTGCTTTTTCAACCACACTTATAAGGTTACAAATTGTAAAAAAGAACGAAACTTCAAGTAATATGCATTTATTTGGTATATTTTGGTAAAGTAAACTTACGTAATCTAACCTGGTCTCACCCAAACTTCTATCAACTATTCTATTTCCACACAATTATGAGTTTTCTCAGATCTCAAATTTAGTAAGCGTTGCGACTGTGATTTTTTTTATAGAGAATATAATGAGTTAGCCATCAGAAGAGCAATTCACCAAAAACCTATAATTAATAACTAATAAATTGGCATAAGTGGAAAACAAAGTTTGGTTTTCGAATAAGTGTTTATGAAATTTTCCCCTGGGAAATTGGTTTTATCCCCAGGTTATATGGCTGTTTCAAAATGTCTTGTCTTATATACGATAAGATATACGAAAATAGTTTTTTAGAAACTCGAAAATACTCGCGAAATTTTTTTTCATCCTCGTATAAATATTTCTCAACAGAATATAATGACCCTCATGTGACTGATTTTTAAATATATAATGTTCGACTTCACGTTGCCGAACACTGCTAGCCAGAAGAAGCTCTTCGTCTATTTCATCTATTGAAATTTGCAAAATTAAATTTTGGATATCCATTTCCTTGTGTCGGCGTGCGTACGCTCTGCCCGCTAGGAATGCATTATGACCAGACGGGACGGCAGCGAAACGTTCGAGGCACCGTCGTTTCCACGCCAAGCTTCCGTCCCGTCACCGCCACGCTTCCTAGGAACGCAAGCCTTTAGGAAACACCCCGCAAGCGGGTCGTTTTCTAATTTCGTGCTCGCGCGATAAAATATGGTCTTTTAAAACTAGTATCTTAATATAATATTTTAATCGCTAAATCTAATTGATACAGGGTGTTTCATATTGTAATGCAATGTTCAAACTTTAACAGCATAAAATATACAAAAGTGGTAGGTCGATATTATTTTCTTTAGAGGTCTATAGATAGTAAATTTTAAATTAACACATTTAAAGTCAATCTATTACAGTTCTAGATCATAAAAGACATTCCCTAAAACTTTTAGTTTCCTAGCAAATTACACCTAGACATTAAAAAATAGTAATAATTTTTTGGAGCCCGATATAAGAAAAAAATTAAAAAATGGTCAATATGGTGTGTTATTTTTGGTAAGCAGGGTATAAACATACTTGACACTAAAAGTACAAAAAACATATAATAAAAAAAAAAACGTGCCTAGAATGAAAGTTATTTTTTAGTTGAATTTGTCCCAAAAACTACGCCCAAAATGTTTGACATAGAAAGATGAAATATGGAGGCAGATTTGTTCCATAACGTAAGCACCCACTACGAAAGGGTTTTTAAAATCTCCACTTATGAGAGGGAAGCTCAAAAAATAGTGAAAAACGGCCAAATCCATAATTTTTATTTTTGCTTTTTTCATAGAAAACATTTTTTCCCAACACGATCTCACCTATTATTTGAGGGTGAAAACCACCCCTTTTTCGCTGAGTCCAAACCGTTTGACTTAGAAAGATTAAATTTGGAGAGTAGATTGAATATACACGTTTGGCAAGAAATCTTTATCCATACGATTTTAATGCGATAACAGAGTACGTTAAATACGAGACCTAAAGTTAAAAAGAGAAAGAGACGGAATTCCCCTGGTTTCCCCTACTCCCCTTCCATTCAGCAACAAACGCGCTGACGCTATCGCATAGGACGACCTTCGTTGGCGACGAAGACCACCGAGGCAGACCGACGAACCTACGTATTACGGCGTTGCCAAACTTGGTGAAAATTCATCAGATCTGGTGATTTTGAGAAAATTTTGTTGATTGGTGAAAATGCGGATTGCAGTAAAATAAAAACCTCTATTGTATTGTACGTATTTTGGTAAATTTATACTATAACGGCCTCACTGCAACGCCAGCTGGGATTTTTTAGAGTTCGGAACTTCCCCGAAAATTGCGTTACTCTAAAATATAAAAATAATTCGCGTCTACCTACTGCAATTTTCAGCCTTCACCGAGGGGGATTTCAGTAGTGAATTTGTGTACACTAAAATACCACTTTTGACAGAAATTACCACAAATTACCAGTAATTACCTCCGAATTACCACTCATTTCCTCTATTACCTCAAGAATTACCACTCAATACCACTTAAATTACCACTAATTTCCACTAATTACCACTAATTACCACTTAAATTACCACTAATTTCCACTAATTACCACTAGTTACCACTTAAATTACCACTGAAATTCCCACTTAATACCACGAATTAAAGTTAGTTTCAAATTATGCACTTGACTTAAAACTAATGGGGAAGTCCGCTCTTTCAGAGGTTTCAAATCAATACGAAATTTTCAATTCTGAGCCAAGACAAAACTCCTATTATTATGTTGCTAATATAATAATAATGACACGATGTACAGTTTTTTTCACCAGATTTTAGGGGTTCAAAAAATACGATTGTGTTTGAGCTGTATAGGTGTTATTCGAGACATTATTTAAGCGACCTTGGTTCTATTAAATATGTAGCGATAAGTAAGTAAAGAAAACTTTTTAAATATACTATTTTTTATAACCCTATTCTTCGAAACCTATAACAAAAATAACACCAACAAAATTCTTTAAAACATTCTTTTGCAATACAACTTCTTAAAATAAAACTTTAATAAGAATATTATTTTATAATGACATGTCATTTTACAAATTCTGGAATATGATATTCAAAACGAATATTTTGAAAAATTATTTTAACTTTAGTTTTAATGAGCTAATCTCAAAAAAAACATAAAAACTCGCATAAAAACAAAAACTAAACAAATCTTTGGTCAACTTTGACAACAAATTAACATAATAATACAGATAGGTACTAAGTAGGACGGTTCGTAGAACACTAATCAATTCAACAGTCATAATGTAACTCATCCTGATATCACTTTTCAGTTTTAATGATATAATTTAAAAATATATAAAGGTACAAATCTTCGGTCAACTTTGACAACAAATTAACACAATAATAATACAGATACTTATAAGTAGGACAGTCGGTAAAGCGCATCAATTCAACAGAGTGTAACTTATTAAATTACCTTAAATATACCGAGTGAATACTTTTATTCTGGGATATAGGAAAATACCTGCCAACTTAATAAATTACTGGAATAGTGTCGAGTGTTTGTAAACCTTATATCTTAAAAAAGCTCTCGTAAAAAGCTTAAAGGTTAATTTGTTTGGGTTAGTCGGAGGATCATCTGTAACAAGAAACTATGATAATTTAAGAGGTTTGAAAAAAAAACAAAAGATGAAACTTATTTTTTAGGACACTTTTATGGATTTTGATGTATTATCAAAGGTGACAACTGAAAGCACTAGAGTAGAGGTGTCCCAAAAAAAAATTGTTAAAACTATTTTTAACGAATCCTCTTAAATTACCGGTAATTTTGTTCCAGATAAATATATGCGCTTATTCCAAACACATTTTGTTTTTTTAAGTTTTATGATATAAAGTACAAGGACACTTATATCTAATTTCTGCACGTATTTTCCTACGTCACAAAATAAGGTTTCGCTCAGTATATCTACATGCATTAAAATAAAGTATTTTCAATGGTCAATTCCTCGATTCAAAACTAAACAGATTTATTCACTTGACAACTCTCATGACATTTAATAAAAGATCCACGGCAAAAATAGTAAAAACCTAGGTGCTTCTCGATGAATTAGTTGGACCTCGTGTACTAATTTGGACAAGAGAATAAATATGGATATTTGAAACTACAATATATCATTCAAATACAAAAAAAATCACAATTTAGACGAAGGTTAAATTCCAGGTAAAAATCTGGTAAATAATATTATATTGTTTACTTATTTTTACATAAATAAGCCTCTAAATAGCAAACACATATTTAGGCTCTTATAAAGATTGTATCAAAACTTTATAGTTTTTCTTTATATTTAATAAGTCCAACCTTTTAAGTGAAAATGGCCCGTCTCCGATCCAATTAAGAGGTCCATAGAAAATAAATGCCTTGTTTACTTTAGCTACGTCACTTTTTTTGGCCAAATTAATAAATCAGACTGTTGACTCAAAAATGACATAAGAGATATTTCATTATTAATTTTTTTAAGGACTTTCCCAATATACCATCCGTCATCATATAGTACAGCATAATACTTGTCGATTTCCACAAAACCTAAGTCAGGTAAGCTGACATACCGTGTTTAGGTGTATCGTGGGTATTTGGCATCCGTCTAGGATAGGTGAAAACCTAGAAAATTGAAAGAGAAACCGAGATACACATAAACACCCAAATATTTGTAACTATTTGCCGAATGTGTGGTGGCGGGAGGGGTCGCGGCGTGAGGTATTTTAAAAATATAACAAGATGCTTTCGATCACACTTACCTTATCTTTTACAGTAAAAGATAAGGTAAGTGTGATCGAATTTACACATTATTAAAACAAACTGTACTCGAAAGAAATAAGGCCTTAAAAGCTTTAAAATCAGCAGGGAAAACGGCTGACCACTGCAATCTGCAACGGTTTATCGTGATGTTATTGATGTTAAACTATTGCAAGGTTGCCACTTCTCAGGCAATAGAAATACTCCTAGGAAAATGAATGCTGGTTTTTAACTGACACTAATAGGGACTCAGAAACACTTAGTTTACTTAAAGCTTAGTTACATAGTTTAATTAAAATCTATAACGTCCTCTAAAATAATGCAAATTCGAAGGATGGCATAATTTTAATATTACAAAACTACTACTTATTACCCCAAACTTTCCTTAAAATACAAAAAATTACCACTAATTACCACTAAAATTACCACTAATTTCCACTAATTTCCACTAATTTCCACTAATTACCACTAATTACCAGTAATTACCACTAATTACCATGACTGTGTACACTAAATTACCACACTGAAATCCCCCTCGGCCTTCACGCATGCGTACGCGCTATTTCATATATTTTTCAAAGTTATTTTTTCTTCATTTTCATTGCATTGCCTTGGGTTAGATTGGGTTAGTTTTGTTTGGTTGCGCCCCCGGAACGAGCGAAGCGAGCAGACGGGCACGT